>BRYC01000101.1:18955-45692 GCA_030267985.1 Parmales sp. scaly parma | reverse complement strand
TCCCCCCCCCCTCCTCGACATTCAATTCCTGGGCCAACCGCTGCGCGAACATGGCATCTTCGCTCAATTGCCGCTCACGAACCTCCAACCCAGCAAAGGTGTTTACTTCGTTCTCCTTGGCAATCCTTTGCGCGTACTCGGCGTCCTGCCGTTCCATCTCGAGCCTGGTCCCTTCGTTCTTTATCTTGTCCAAGAAGTCACACTGGATTGTCTGCATCATGATTCCTTGGCTCTCAGTCTGCTGTTTCTGCTGCAACAAACGATTCTCAATTGATGCATAAAAATTGCCCCCCTCCCCTAACTGAGAGAACAATCCAGTGATTTGCCTAATGTCGTTGTCGATCTTCTCCAGGTACTTCTGCCTCTCAATCGTGACGGCGTCTTGCGCCTTTGCACTCTGGAAGCGGTCGTTCGCCATCAGTATGCCATCCAGGATAACAGGTTGTTGGTCCACATTGGTCCTAATTTCTATTCGCACTTTGTCAAAGTTTTGCAAGCTCTGATTCACAATGAGCTCGTAATCGGTCGTTTGTTGGAGTTTTGTGTTGTCGATGCCAGCAAGTTTCCCCTCGATGTCGAACGCTGAAACCTGTTGCTTGAAATTTTCGAACGCGCTGTCCCTGTCCTTGACGAGCTTAGTGAGCTCCATCAAGTTCGTCGAGAGTGCCGTTGTGTCGATTACGGGTGCCGTGTCGGAATTGTCACGCTTCGGCATTTCCGAATCTAACGTGAACCTGTCCTTCTGCAACGTTTCCAGTGATTCGACCGTTTCTGGCAAAACCAAAAGATTGGCCAAAATAACGTCAGATTTGGAAGCGTTTTCCAAAAGGTGCGTGTAGTGGGCCATGTCCCTCCTAACGTCGCTCTGGAGCTGACCCAGATTCTGTTGCTCGGAGCCAACAAATTTTGGGTTCTCCGCGCGAAATTCGTTATCTAGCCTCTGGTGCTCCACGAGCATTTCTCCGGTGGCTTCGATTAGGCCGTTGCAGCGCTGTGACGCCACCTCCACTTCGTTCTTCTTGCTCTTCAACAAATCCCGCAAACTAGGTTGTCGCGCCTGCAACTGAGTCTGCTGGATACTCTCAATCTTGGCCCAGCTCTCGTTGGGCAACGCATCTCCCGCCAGGTGCTCCTCCAAGCTCTGCGGCAGTTTTAGCGCCTGCAACTTATTCCGCGAGTAATCGTTGGCGGAGACGACGAGATCGCCGGTTAGGTTGACCGACTCTTGGACTGCCGTGTTGTACTGATCCAGAGCGCTCTTGCCCTGTTTCGGCAATATGCCCTTGAACAGGTTCGGCTCGGCAACCAGCGTCGGAGGGAGAGGAAGCGCCTTGACGACCTTGACAGGTCTTATCGCGGCAAGTTTTTGGGGGGCCGGAACGGGCTCCATATAAATTTCTTCGTTGTCCTTGATGGCCTCCGTCCTTCGCTGCAGAATTAGGCGCTTGAGGGAATCGGGAGAATCAACGTTTAAGCTGTTCTTCTTGCCATAGACGATGGCCTGTTCCGCAAAATTCTCCGCCTCCGATAAGCGAGCAATTTCCACACCATAGCCGGAGCCGGTCGCCTTGGCAACTTCTCCCAGGTTAATTGCCTCCCAGTAGTTGGCCGCAGCCGCGAAGCAGAGCTTCTGCGATTTCAAATTAATTTCCCACGTGTCGTCAAGCTTCCCATTCATGGCTTTGTCTTGAGCAGCCACGAGAGCGTCGGAGTAGAACTCGGACGTCGCTTGGGAAATCTTGGCAAGGATCGAAGGTTTCGTTTTGTCGCTACCCTTCTTACCGACTGCCTTCTCATAAACGCAAGACTGGGCCTGAGCAAGCATTAACTGTGTTGCCATTTGAAGCCCTGCAGCAGACAGATCGGCAGTCGGATTGTCAGCAATTTCTATTGACTTTAAATTTTCGAATATTCCAGCAGCTTGCTGGAACTTGTTGCACGCGATCTTAAGACCATTCTCAGTTTTGCGGTCTGCCATCGCTGCAACGTGAGACTCGAGCGCCGCGATGTTGAACAAAATCGAAACTCTCTCAAACCGAATATTGTTCCTGGTCAATTCTTTATTTGGCTCAAAGGCGCACTTCCATTTCGAAACGAGACCGTACGACTCGCCATCCTTGATTGGAAAGCCAGCATCTTCGCAATTACACAGAGCCTTAAAGTACTGATGAAGGGATCGCTCAGCATTATCGCAACCATGGGTTGTGACAGAGGTTGCAGAATTGCGGAGATTTTGGAGGGTTTGGAAGTCTCGAGAATAATCAGAGGGGCCATTATCGGATGCCAACCATTCTGTTAGTGCTGTCTTAATGTCACCGGCTGTTGGGGCCTTCAGAGGAATCACAAACATGATCCAAGATTTGGTTGTGTGGAATACGTGTGACAAGTTTTAAGTTGGATAGATTACTGGAATGGAAATGAAGATTTTGAAAGTGTGATAGAGAAGGGAGATTTGTAAAGCAGAGGAAAACCCAGGACTGAATATAACTCAACACTTTAAAATAAAATATTTTGCTTCTTTTTCTTTCTTTTTTCTATTCTCAAGCGACCAAACCGTCGTTCCCCCTCTTCCAAACAACTGAGCTTGAACCCACCTCTTGCAAGCCACTCCGCACTGGGTATACGTCCTGAATGATATTCTTGTGTAGTAAATCGTCCTCCTCGACCCCAGCGCCAAAGGTTATGGGATGCCACTGATAAATTGCGAGTTGGTTGAATTTTCTCGCTGCCTTGGCAACTTCGTTGGTTGCCTTGGAGAAGTCGGGTCGCCCCCCCGTGAGCTCATTGAAAGCGTTTTGCTCCTTCAAGTCGTCGAACGGAAACGAGCAAACGAGTCTAAGTGCGGGGAGGTTGTGTTAAAGTAAAGTTAGTCCTCGAATTCTGACAGCCTTACAGCCTCACCCTCATAAACTTATAACTCACCCATGCTCAGTGTAGTGTGTTCCGTTAAGGTTCAATTGCCAGTCGTATATTGCAGCCGGTTTTACTGCCATCTTGTTGAGTAAATACTGCTTCAGCAACGCCTTTTGTTCTATACCTCATCAAAAATTGATTTCCCTTCCTCAACATCATTTGGATTTTTTTCGTACTTGTCATACAGCTGCTTGAAATCTGTTGCGCTCACACCCAGGTGTACTCCCTCGTAAAAACTACGCGGGAGATGTTCATGTCCTTGTTCATTGCCCAAGTAGAACGCCTGAATTGACACAAACTCGGAGTCCTGCATTGTGTTACCGAAAATTTCGGATTTCACGACCCCTGACAATTTTATTGTGCTCACCGATCGTAGAAGGAGCTGCTTGATTTCTTTTTGTTCAGGAATCGTTGGAATCCACCGGCTAGAGATTTGATCGGCGTGATGCTGAATTGTGGTGGGATTGTGGTGTTCGCTTATATCAACATGAGTATGATGGGCTATCGCAAAGACAATTGAGACACCTGCAACAATCCCAGCTACGAGTAAGTAATAGCCATGTAGTTGGATAATTGCAACAATCTCTTCAAAAACTGTTGGGTAGAGCTCCTGACGCGAGTATTTGTTGTCTCCATCAAAATATTCGTGTTCAGTCTTAGAATTTGGGTTCTTTGGGTTGGTTGGAGTTGAGGAGCCAAGAAGTGAGGTTGAATCTTTTAATGTGAGCCCTATATCCTCTTGCGAGTCTGGATTTCCCAATGAACGCTTCATTGGTGGTGGTGGTGTGGTTTAAATGAACTGTCCTTAAAAAATAAAATAAAGATAATCATGATATTTCGGGGTGCACCCAGAGCCTGAGGTCAAAAACAGCACATATTCCCATACGAGCATTTGTCCATCAATACACCGCTCAGCCGAAATGGACACATCGTCCTCTTCTTCGTGTGACTCCTCATCCTCACCACAACGATTTACACCTAGACAACATTTACACCAGAAGCAGGGGTCAAATGATTCAAGCCCACACCACCAAAACCCTCACGAAACACAACAACAATACGTAACAAGTTTTTTTGAGAACTTGCTGAACTCCACCCCCAATTCGTCCAACTCCAACTCCAATTCCAATATCGATTCCAATATCAAATCCAAACTTTCCATTTCACCCAACAACCAAGACCACAACCACAACGACCTTCTCCCACCCCCTCCCACCCCCATCGAAACCCTACGAACTCAAGCTCCTTCCCCCGCGGTGGTGTTCCTCACGCAGGCCAATAAAAACAAAATGATGCGAAAGTCCAATGTGATCGACAACAAATTCCGACCTCCTTTTCGCGTTCGCGCAAAGAAGCCCGTAGACAAAAACTCGACTCTTTCCCCTTTTGAATTGAGCCTCCTGAAGGCAACTAAAACGGCCAATTCCAATTCAAAAACGAAGCTGAAGGCAAGGAAGGAGAGTAAGCCGAAGCCGGTCTTGGTTACAGCTCAGCGCAATATTCAGCTCGAGCAGCAACGACAAAAAATGATCGCGTCAACGATTGGCGGCTTGCGAATCGATAATGCACAGTCCACAGTGACCATCAACACAGATACTGACAACCACCTAGCCAGCTTGGAGAAGCTAATAAGCTTGAGCCAAGATCACACCTCGAACAGCAAAAGCCACAGCAACAGCAACAACAAAAACAAAATATGCAGCAACTCGCCGACAAAGGCCGGGTTGAATCGATGGACGGAGTACTCAGCAATGGGGGGCGACGGGACATCCAACAGCAACGAAAACACGATTACCTTCAAAAGTAAAGACAGCAGTGACCACAAATTTTTCGATTTTCTTGTCAAGTCTCCCCACAAAAAAGAAGTAATTAAGGCGACGGCGCTGGTTAACAGCGGGGGGGGGAAAGAACTCGAGGAGTTAATGCAGCAGGCTACGATGCTGACGAACAAGAAAATGGATTTGATCGATTATATAAAAAAATTAAAGGTGGAGAGGGGTGAGATTGAATCGCGAATTAAGGTCATTGCGAAGCACGGCGGTTCCAGCAAAAATATTAAAAGCAGGTCGTCAAATGCGTCGAGGGATGAATTGAGCTTTACAACAAGGGACAGTACTACTAGGGGAGGGGGAATTAGAGAGAACGACAGTAGTGTTGCTAGCGGAGTGACATTTTCCGGAGGCGAGAACAAGGAAAGAAAACGGAAGGTGTTGAGGAACTTTTTGTTTGGGGGGTCCGGAGTTGGCAGCGTTCGGGCGAGGACCAGCAGTGCATGTAGCAATAACAGCCAAAAGAGCAGCAATGGGAGCGTGAGCGTGAACATCAGCAGCATTGCTCACGAGGACGAGGACGAGGACCTTGACGAGGACGAGGACGAGAACTTACTCGATGAAAGGCTCGTTCAGACTACTGAAGAGGTCAACATTTTAAATGCGCAGAAGCAGAGAGCCGCTGAACACATTAAGGTCACGTCAAGAAGCGTTGCGGCGAGTAGAGTGAGGAGGAAGAACGAGATCGAGGACGATCACGAAGGAGACGATAAAAGCAATAAATTAAGTGGGGGTTAAAAAACACCACGAGGCACGGCAGATTTTGGCCTTTGCTTCTTTTTTATTTCCTGCTTGGTCCGGAGGACTGAGGCCGACTGTGGGCGAAGTCTCCCTGCTATTGTTACTTCTCGCCGTTTTGGTGGAGCTGATCTCGGTCGGAGCTCTTTGACTATTCCACGGATATCACAATTGAGCCGAAGAGAATTGTTGTATTGAGATTGAAGCAAAATGCTTCCAGCGTCGTCGGTATTCTCGTGGGTATCAACTCCTCGTCTTGTTTGTCTAATTCCTCTGCTGGTTGAGCGGAGTTTGTCTTTTTTTCGTTGCTGCCTTGTCGAAACTTTTGTATTGCTGTTGGGGTTGAAATAATGTAATTTCTTGTTCGTAGCAAAGGTGAGGGGTGGTTTCATCAACTTGCCGTGCGCGTCTAGTTTTCCGTAAGAATACTCGTTGGGGTGGTTGAGGTTTAGTTCGTCAATTTCCAGAGCGTTTCGCAATTTAAGCAGGAGACTTGAAATTCGGCTGACGGCCCTGTCCGAATTATCAACGAGCTTCTTGCAAATGGCATTCTTGTTTTGCAAAATTCGAAGATTTCGCCGTGTTGTTATTTCTCGAAGGGCTGCAGGCTCAGCTGTTTGGTTTTGTTGAAGCAAAAGAAGGTTTTTCTTGAGCATCATAACCTGCCCCACAGTGTCGTGCCGCATGTTTCTGCAAGAGACTGCGCCAGTGGAGGATAGCTGTTTGGCAGGGCTGGCTTCCATGGTAACGACCTGCTCACAACAAGCCACAGCAGCAGCAGCAGCAGCAGCAGCTTCGAATTCGACCACAAGCAGGGGGCTTTCCAACGCGACCTTCTTCTCATCCCACGCCTCCTCACAAGCCTCAGCAGCAGCAGCAGCTTCGACTTCGACCACAAGCAGGGGGGTTTCCAACACGATCTTCTTCTCACCCCACGCCTCCTCACAAGCCTCAGCAGCAGCTTCGACCTCGACCACTTGTTTGGGGGTTTCAAACGCGACCTTATTCTCATCTCTCGCTTGGTGAAAAATCGCCACTGTGTCAAGTCGCATACTTGCAGAAACGGGCTTGTCCAAGGGTGATTTTGTTTTCGCTTGTGGAGAATGAGGCAATTGTAATGGCGCTACACCTGCATTCTTCAAGTGCTCATCCATTCCAGCCAACAACTCTTCAGTGCTTGTTCGTTTAAGAGTAAAAGATTCCCTTTTGATTTGATTCAAAGCAACATTGTTCTGTGCATCAACCGATAACGAACGCTTCTTTGTTTCCACCCACGAATCAATCTTGTCGAGATCAAATGTTTGTGAACTGTCCAGCATGTCAGATTTCTGGGGAGATGGAAAATCGAAGTCATTTTCGTACTTGTCATTGCCATCAAAATCATTTTCACAGTCATGTTCGTCAAAGTCGGCATCATAGCTATCACCTTCCTCCGAGGAATAAGCTAGTTGAATTAGCTTTTGCAAGTCTTCATTCATCGTTATTGTCGACCATTGCTTGTTTATTTAGGTTAAAAAAGTTTAAACATGGGCACATATGCTATATCCAAGCACAGATCTGCAAAATCTGGGAAAAGCACCCAAAAAGTAGACAACAATAAAATCGACATTAGTTAGTTTCATCACAAGCACACATATTAATTGATATTATATTTGTTTTTTTAGCTTGAATCTTGTGCTTAGTCTTTATCCTGAGCCACTTTCTTCACTCCCCTAAGTCTTCCCGTACGCCGGGCACCGATCAAACCAACCTTTCGTCCAGCAGGAGCAGCCTGACTGACAGTCGAAGGCTTACCGATGTGCTGGTGGTTACCTCCTCCGAAAGGATGCTCAGCAGGATTCTTTGCCACACCTCTGACCCTGGGCCACTCGTTACGCTTCACCTTGTACTTGTGGAAGGCAGCTCCGGCCTTCAAAAGGGGCTTGTCTGTCCTTCCTCCTCCGGCGACGATGCCAATCTGGCAACGGGCGAGGGAAGGGACGGTCTTCTTTCCTCCAGAAGGGAGGCGAATACGGGTGGTTCCCTTCTCCTCATCATGGGAGACAACGACAGCGTAGTCTCCAGAGCACCTGGCGAACTTGCCACGGTCCCCGGCCCTGCACTCGATGTTGCAAACAATAGTTCCCTCAGGCACCGAAGTGAGGGGAAGGATGTTTCCAATATTCAAGGCAGCCTTCTTTCCACAGTAAATGAACTGTCCAGTGTACATGCCCTCAACGGCACAAATGAGCTCGTTGTCCTTGCCAAACTTGTAGGCATTGGAGAACTGAACCTTGGCAATGGGGGCACCTCTTCCGGGGTCGTGGATGATATCCTTGATCACTCCCTTGGTGTAGCCGTGCTTCTCAGCATGATCCAACACACGAAGCTTGACAGCTCCCTTTCTTGTTCGGGTGTGGGAACGGTACACCGAACCTTTTCCCTTCCTCTGACCGGTTGTCAATTTACCCATGCTATTTCTTTTCTATTCTGGGGTGGGAGGGGGATGGTTGTGTTAGTGAAGGTAAATTCTTGTCTTGTTTTCGCCCAATTAGCTGTTGCGATAACATTTGTACGGCAGGTTTGTGGTGGGGGAAGGGTGTTGGGGAGGGGGGGGAGGTAGGGGAGAGGGTGGGGATAATTAAAGGTTATAAGGACAGTGGTTTGGAGCAGGCAGCTGATCGAGCCGATTGGAAATGGGCAATGGGGGACGATGGGGCACATGACCAACAGCTTTGGGGCTGGGGGTCACAGCAATGAGGGGTTGGGGGGTGGACGGGGAGGTGGGAGTGGACGGGAAGGGGGTTTGGGGAGGAGGGGGGCAGGAAGGAGGGGCTAAAGTGATGGACTCAGATTGAGGGTGTTTGGGCCGATCGATCGACGACCACGACCACATCGAGATGGTTGTGGGTACAAAAGCTAGTTTCGGGGGGTGTATGGGGGGGACGGAGGGCTGGGACATGACAAAAGGGGGATCACTAGCACTAACCTTGATAAATTATGAGCAAACCAATTTCGCCTCGGATGGTCGAGGGGTGACCGTGCCGGCGTTTCGAAATCCGCGCAAAAAGAATTTCTCCCAATTTGTCTATTACAGAAACTCGCACACGCACTTACACCCTACCGGAGTCCCTCTCCCCAAATTATGAGAATGGTGACTTCATTTCGTTGACACAAATCACCTCAAAGAATCCTGCCACAGATGATCCTCTCCACAGGGGCAGCCACCATCAACTCACTCTTCCCCCAATCTATCGGCAGACGATCTGCAGTCGCCGTACAACCCCCCCCCCGATTCTTCCCAATCGGAAGAGAATGAGATCCAGAATCGTATCGGGGTGAATCGAAGAGTTCCTCAGGCCCTTTTGAGTAAGGAGCTGAGTACCAACTTCACCGATAGTCTTCGAACGAGTTGGTCGCAACGAAGGAGATCGAGAAGCTGAATAAGAGAACACTACGTTCAAAAGTGAGCAGATCTTGAAAATCGCAGCAATGAAACACAAAGCAGATGATAAAAAACAGGAGCATGAAGAGTATAATGTTGATCAAGAAAGTGGAGTTGGCGAATGACGAAGCACAGAACAAGAAATCGACGATAACCTATTCGGCCGATACGAAAATAGCAACAAGCAAGAACATGCTCAAGTAGAAGGTGAGTTTGCAGTGTCAATTTGTTGCTGTCGATTTATTTGACCTTGACCTGATGGATTTGATGATTTTGTTTGATTTATTGTCATCTAACCTATCTCACAGAGGGACGAAAAGAAGAAGGCTGCTGATGATTTGAGGGGTCGCTTTGGAGGAGACAGCGGCAGTGAGTTCAGCGTCCAACCCAATGAGATGGCTGTTTCTTCTCTTCCCGGTATAAAATTTTTAGTTTGGGTGACATCACATTTAATATTTTGCCAACAAATTCTCATTACTAACGTTAAAGACTGTCTGCAACCCCCCCTCTTCGCCCGATCTGTCTTTTCTTTATGTTATCCCGAAACTTTTTTTTATCGTTGAGCATCTCCTGCATGTCACTGTCATCAAAGACACTGCGAAGCGAGGGAATATTCTCAACACCCCTAGCTCCTCCTGTGAGCAATTTCTGCCTGGCCGACTCGATTTTGCTATTGTCTGATAGGTCACCACTGTCCCAGTCCTCGATTTCCTTGACAATATCTGCGAGGGCCGCCTCCATTTTCTCCGGGTTGGTGAAGAGTGAAACGATTTCGTCCGTTGCCGTTTTAATTGCCTCGAGAGTTTCCTCATCGTCCATCATCTGGTTCATCTGGTTCATTGATTCCTCCATGTCCCTCCGCATTTTTTGGGGACTCTTCTTCCACTCAGCAACTTTCTCCTCCCCTACATAAGGACCCATTGTTTCCAAAAATTCGGACAGCTGTTCCTTGGTCCACGAGTCCATCTCGTCCATGAATTTCCCGCTGCGCCAAGCGAATATATAAAAGTTAGAGAATGTTATGTGATGAAGTGGTGAGCTGTAGCCATTCATTTCATTGTTCGCTCGTCTCGTCTCGTCTCGTTTCGTCTCGTCTCGTCTCGTCTCGTCTCGTTCGCTCGTCTCGTTCGCTCGTCTCGTTCGCTCATTGGACTCGCTCATTGGACTCGCTCGTTGGGCTCACCCCTTCACCCCTTCACTCCTTCACTCACCTTTCGTCCTTCATCGTTTTCATCATCCCCTCAACTCCACCCAACTCATCCATGGCCTCCTGCATGGCACCAGCATCAAACCCCTCCATTCCTTCCATCAAACTCGATAGATCCTTGTCCCCCAAGTTCCCTAAGCCCATGTCCTTCATCATTGTTGACAAATCCATTCCCTCCATCATTTTCGCCAACCCTTCCTCCCCCCCCATACCCTCCATCATTTTCGCCAACCCTTCCTGTCCCCCCATACCCTCAATCATTGTATTAACCTGATTCATAATATCAGGATCGCTCATCAACTGCTCAATAGCCTGTTGCATCTCAGCGGGATCTCCAAGGGCAGAGGGATCCAGACCCATTGATTGTGCCATCGACAAAGCTGCAGCCATATCAGGTTGCTGCTGCTGCTGCTGCCGCCGCCCTGGGCGTCGATTGCTGCCAGTAACGTGGTCCCTTTGCGCTTTCTCAAAGCCAGTCAATGGAGCCTCCTGCTCTTGGTTTCGCTTTTTCTTGTTCTTGAGTCCAAATTGTGCTTTCGCCGGAGTGACGACGAGCATTAGCACTAGGAAGACGATACAGACCACCATTTGTTGCATCTTTTGGAGTTTTGGTTTAGGGAGTCGTGTGAATCTATAGTGAATTTGTGGTCAAATTTTTCCAAAAAACAATTTGCCTCCTGTGACGTGAGCGAGTAGAACCTCCAAAAACGTAGACGACAAATGGACTTGCTCCAGACTGAAATCTCCAAAAAACGCAAGGCAATGTGTACTGCTCTTGCTGGCTCAAACCCCACTCCCACAACATCCAACTCCCGCTCCAACTCCAACTCCAGTACCAACACCAACAACCCAATCACCACCAAATCCAGCAAGAAGAAGAAGAAGAAATTTGTAAAGAATGGCGATCTACGCAAATCCGAGCAGAGTGAGATCAACCGGAAGGAGACTCAGCAGCTAAAACAGAAGGAGGAGAGGAAGCGGAAGAGAGGGGAGGAGAGGCGGGCTGACGAGATAGCCCCGCCAACCACCACAACAGCAGCAGCCACGGCAAAATCGACCGCTGTTTCTGCCCCTGTTGTTGACGATGCTGAGAATGACACCAACACCAACACCAACAATCAACCCACCAAGGTCCGCAGCCAGTCAATGGATGCCGCCTTCCTCACAATTACCCCCAAAGAGGTGACCCGAAGGCTGCGAAAGATGTTCCAGCCGACTAAGCTCTTTGGCGAGACGGAGGACGATCGTAAGGATCGACTGCATTCAGCCCAGAAGAATTTCGTTCACGGTGGCGATGACTTCAAGGTTGTTGGCCAGAGGAACGTGTTTCTGGATGCTCAAAACGACACCAATATCAGCGAGAGCAACAACAACAATAAAAATGATAGCAACAATAGCAATAGCAATAATGAGAAAAAGAATGAGTGGGAAATTGACCTGGACTCGGCCGACGCTAAGGACGATCACAAGGTCATCTACTCGTTCTTCAAGGGTTTGCTGAAGGACTGGGAAAACGACCTTAACAACCGTGACGAATCTGATCGCCGTACGGCACAGGGTAAGATAGATGTCAAGACCCAGAAGCAGTGCAAGGATTACATCCGCCCACTCTTCAAACTCTGCAAAAACAGAGAGCTCGAACCCACCCTCACCGCCAACTTGGTGAAGATTGTTGGCTTCTGCAGGGCGGGAGAATTCGTTCGTGCAAACGATTTTTACATTACGATTGCCATTGGGAATGCCGCTTGGCCAATCGGAGTGACTAGCGTCGGCATCCATGCGCGAGCTGGGCGAGAGAGAATTAACGACAACAAAGTTGCTCACGTAATGAACTCGGAGCTGCAGAGAAAGTATCTGACAAGTGTGAAGAGGTTGATGAGCTTCTACCAGGGAAAGCGGAGCGACGTTGCTCCATCAAAGAAGGTTATCTGATGTTTGGACTAAGACTAAAAAAAAACAAACTTTTGATGAGAAATTTTTTGTGTGTTTAGCCTATTGCATTTTTCCTACCGCTTCAATCCTACCAAAGTCCACACAACTCCTATTGCGATAGCTAGGAAGGACGAATACAAAGAGATCTTTTGGGGCACATCAGGGCGGGAGAATTTCTCGCCCAGCCTGTTGGTGCCTTCGCCGATCAGCATTGTTGCCAAGCTCATTGCCCCAATTGTCCCGAGCCCGTACGAGAGGAGGAAGAAGATGTTGCCTTTCCACGTGGCCACTGCCACAGAACCAGCCAGGGAAGGAGCCCCGTCCCAAGAAAAACCGTGTAGAACGCCGTTGAAAAGAATGGTTCTCTTCTTCAATCGTCCCCCCTTCACTAGCGGCTCGCACACGACCGCTGAGCTCAAGCTCTTTGCATTCCCGTTCTCCTTAACGTCCCGCCCCCACTCCTTCGCTTCTTTTATCCCAAAGAGCCCAATCGCAATCAAACTCAGCCCAACAGCTAAGTTCATCACAAGCTCGGCACTCGTCAAGAAACTCTTTGACAGCAAGCCCGCCGATCTCGCTGTAATCTTATTCTTCAGGAAAAAAGCAGCCATGCCAACAATCATGGCAGAAATGCCGTGTCCAAACCCCCAGTACGCTCCAATCCAACCGGCCCGATACCAACGCTGACCGACACACTTCGGAAGGAGCGCCGCAAGGTGGTCAGGACCAGACACGGCATGGAGACCACCAGACGCAACCCCACCAGAAATTATTGTTGCCATTGCCGCAAACGAAGCAAGAACCGTCGGAGGAGGGAAGGCATGGAGAGAAGATTGGGATTTAGTTTTGGAAATATATTTGGGTTTCATCGGATTTGGCGATTGACAGTGGGGCTTGAATAATGTGGGAGTTGCGCTGTTGTGGTGGTGGTGACAATTGTTAACGTTTGTGTTGATTGTTGGGGTGAATGAGCTGACCGTGCTCGTGAAAAGGACCCAGATCAACCACATCATATGAATCACTTTTTAATGAGACGTGTTTTAACGAACGAAAAGACCTCTATCCGGCAGTGACTATGGGAGGAATGGTGGGGTATAGTGTTATGGCTAGATTGGCTTTGGAAGGTTTCTATGTATCATTTTGCAAATACTTCGACCTTTCGACCTGTCAGATACCTCAAAATTTTAAGTTCAAAGTGTTAAGTATATAGGTGATTTCACGAGCTTTTGTTGAACCAACGACTGCAAATAGAATTCAGAACGTCCTTTTTACCGAGCTCCCCACAATCGGCATGGCCAACAGCACGAGAGTCTGTGTGAAGAACCTTGCTCCCAATGTAACCGAGACAACATTGCAATCCTACCTTTCCAACAAGCGTGACGTAAAAATCACGGACTGCTTCATCCTTAAAACGAAAGACGGTGTTAAACGTCGAATGGCTTTTGTTGGCTTCCAAACTTCCGAGATGGCTTCTTCCTGTGTGAAGCACTTCAACAACACGTTCATGGGCACCGTGAAGATGCGCGTTGAGATTGCGCTTCCCAAGGGCGACGCTGACTCTGCGCGTCCTTGGTCGAGGCACAGTGCTGGCTCTTCTCGCTACGAGGAGAAGAACAGTGGGGGCACGTCGCGGAAGCGCAAAAAGGGAGACGATGGCGAGGAATCCAGCACTTCTGCTTCCGCCTGTGCCCCCGATTCTGCGTCTGATCCCGACAAAGACAAAAAGAAGCGGAAGGAGGAATTTTTGAACGCGATGCAATCTCGCAATCATACTTCCTTCTGGGCCAACGACGATTTCGATGCCAAGGGCGCTGCTGCTGCCGCCGCCTCCTCCTCCCAACCTCAACCCCAACCCCAACCGCAGCCTGATGATTCCGGCGATTCTTCCAGTGACGTTGCATCATCCGATTCCGATTCCGATTCCGACTCCAATTCCGACTCCGACTCCGAATCCAAATCCAAATCCAAATCCAACTCTAAACCCAAATCCAAATCTAAATCCAATTCCACCCCAAACCCCACCCCAAACCCCACCCCCAGCTCGTCGTCACGTATATTCGTGCGTAACCTCCCCTTCAACACAACCGAACAATCTCTCAAGCAACACTTCCAATCTGTCGGCGAAGTCACTCTCGCCCACATTCCGATTGACGACCTTAAAAAGCAAAAAGGTGAGCTTTTGTTTCATTTTCCGTTTCAGTCTCCGCTATTGGCTACTTACTCGCTCGTTCGTAATATTATTCTGCTTCGCTTCGCTTCGCTTCGCTTCGCTTCGCTTCGCTTCGCTTCGCTTCGCTTCGCTTCGCTTCGCTTCGCTCGTTTCCCTTCCCAGGCTTCGGTTTCGTCACCTTCGCCTCCCCCAGTTCCGTTCCAACCGCAATTGCCACCCTAGATAACAAATCCTTCCAGGGACGGATAATCCGTGTCCACAATGCGAAGCAGAGCGAGGAGGAAAATTCGAAGGAAAGCAAAGATGACGAGAACGACAAGAGCTCTCTCACGTACAAGAAGAAAAAGGAGATCGAGAGGAAGGAGAAGGCTGACCAGGCCTACGGGTGGAACGCGAGCTACATCCGCTCCGATGCCGTCGTCGACTCTCTCGCGAGCCGTCTGAACGTGGAGAAGGGAGCAATTCTGGACCACACGCAGGGGAACATGGCGGTTCGCCTTGCTCTCGGCGAAACGGAGATAATTCAGGAGAATCGGGATTTTTTGCAGGCCCACGGCATCGATCTTGACGTCATGGAAACGAAGAAAACGTCTAGGAAGGGAAATTCCTCGAATCGGTCGGTCACAATGCTTCTGGTGAAAAACCTTCCCTTCAACACGAGCGAGGACGACATCAGGAACTTGTTCGTCAATTTTGGCGAGTTGAAGAAGCTCAAGGTGAGTTCTGAGGAGCCGGAGAAAAAAACCCGAAATGACTAAACGAACAACCATTTTCCAGCTCCCCCCCAGTCGCACTCTCGCTTTGGTGGAATTCACCCAACCCACGGAAGCCAGGAAGGCGTTCAAGAATCTGGCTTACTCTAAATTTCAGCACGTTCCGCTCTACCTCGAGTGGGCCCCAATTTCCCCAACCTTTGTTCCACCGCCCTCCACCGCCCTCAACACAACCCCCAAACCATCCCCCCTGGACGAAGAAGAAGAGCGGGCCGTCCACTCCAACTTCCAATCCAAAACATCAATCTTTGTAAAAAATTTGAACTTCAAAACTACTACTGAAGGGCTCAGCAGGTTCTTCGGAACTTTCTCCAATGTCCGTTCTGCCACAATCCCCAAGAACAAGGAGAACCAGCACATGGGTTTTGGCTTTGTCGAGTTCTCCGATGAGAAGTCAATGATTGCCGCACTCAAACAAGCTCAAGGGAAAATGTTGGACAATTTCCCCCTCCTCCTCGAGGCGAGCAGTGGAGAATCTTCCACCTCCACCTCTTCCTCTAAATCCTCTAAATCCTCTAAATCCAAAAACAAGAAAAACACCAAGATCATGGTCAAGAACGTGCCGTTCCAGGCCAACAGAGACGAGCTCCTGGAGCTATTCAACCAATTCGGGACTGTTAAAAAGTGCAAAATGCCGAAGAAGTTCGACGGCTCGCACAGGGGTTTCGCCTTCATCGACTTTGCTAGCGCGAAGGAGGCCGAGGTGGTAATGGCAAAGATGAGTAAGACGCATCTTTATGGTCGCCATCTCGTGTTGAATTGGGAGGCTGGCGAGGAATAAAGAAAAAAATAGGAGGATTCTGAGTGATTCTGAAATTCTAAGTTTATATTCTCTCAAGACTTCGTGTCGTCGTGCGACACTGCCAAATTCCCTCTCCAACCCTCGGCTGTCAAAGCCGCCATGGTCCTTTTCGCGGCTCGCCGGAGGTTGTCATCGCTCGGAAAATTCGCCACAACATCCCTGCACAACTCCATGCAGCCGTCCTCGTTTGCCTGGAAGTGCGCCGGTTCGTTCCTGTACACGAAATTGTACAGAGCGAGAACGCCGTAGTGTTGGACAGTCGCATTGTCCTCGATGAACTTCATCACGTACATAACAATTGGTGTTCCGCTGTCGGCCACGTACTCCCTGTTGGCCTCGTCGCACGCCATGTTAAACAACAATTTACAACCGTTGACCGCAATGTCCACGCTCTGCCGGGTAACATTGGTGACGGCCATTTTCGTCACGCCGTCTGCATGCCGCACGTACACGTCGGTTGTTTCCTCCTCGACGCCCTTCATGGATTTTACGACGCCGCTCATCCAGTTCGTCTCGTGCATCATGATCCTATTCGCATAATTATCACTCAAACTGGCCAACGCTCCCAAGGCTGCGCTCACAATAGCCTTGTTTTCAGCCCACTCGTCCCCACTCAAAATGTCGAGCATTTTCTTACACACGTTCCCAGCCTCCACACTAGCCACTCCGTCCTCTGTTGCAACAATTGCAAGCTTGCAAAAGCTCAAACAACCGTACATAACAATGTGTCTGTTGTTCTTGTGTTTCTGCGCCGAGCGAAGCGAGGCGCATTTTTTAATGAAGGACAAGAGAGAAAAGAGCGAGCCAAACGAATTGGGTAAGTTAGCTTAGCAGCGGATGTAACCGTCTGTAGCCATTTCGCGGGATTCATCGCGAGTATTCTCGTCTTCATCAAGGCTCACTCGCTTCGCTCGCTCGCTCACCTCCATCATGTTGATGCACTCCTGCGGCCCCCTTTCGTGGGCTGCACGCATGAGCATGTAGGGTTCGACTTGAACATCCTTCACAGCGAGTCCGTCCAAGGCTGGAATATTCTCTCCATACAGTTCGCACCCCTCAATATCCATGGCGCGAGGATGATCGAAGCCGGTGCGCCCGAATTTGTCCACAATTAAACTTGCGCTTTTCAGCTTTGAGTTTCCTAGCGCTTTGTTCACGCGTCGGCCGGGCTTTCCCCTTCGCCGCTTGCAATAAGGCCCAAACAAGAATTTTGATTTCCCCTTGTATTTGTCTTTAATTGCCGGAAATCCGAGCACATTTTCGTTTTCATCATCATCATCATCATCATCATCATCATCCTTTCCCTCTCCTTCTCCATCCTTCTTCTCCTCGTAAAATTCCAAAGCATAGCCGTCCGCGTCGTACTCAACCATTTCAGTTTCAACCGCAGGAATATCATTTTCCGCACTTTGCCCCAAGCCAATTGGACGGTGCCAAATGCTTTTATTTGTTTGTAAGTTTGTAAAGAAAAACAGAAACGATGACTCATCGTAATGCTTCTCATAGGTTTCAAAAATCTTCCGTCTATAGACAGCAACGTCTCGTATCCGCCGACAGAACGTCTGTAATATCCGAATCGCAACATCTTCGTCGTATATGGATTTTGAGGGGGGGAACGATTTCTTATAAACCAAGTCCCTGGCAACACGTTGAGCAGTGACATCGTCGCGCATCAACCTTGTCGAACCATGGTACATCGTTGGGCGTGTCCAACAGCTGTTCACATTGCGATTCAGTGAAGTTGTGAGCTGCCCGTGTTCATCAACTCCAAATATGCATTCACCGCTATAAGGGCTATAGAGATAATGCTCTCCTCTATTGTTATCAAACTGAACTATATAATTAGGGAAGAGTGGAGTAGCGCTCATGGTAGTACTTTAACGTTGTGGGCTATTTTCGTGCAAAACAGTTAAAAATCCACACTTGTCACCTTGTTCAATAATTTAACGCAACTGAAAATAACCTTAACTCATGGTCAAACGCAGTTCTCGCGTTGGTGGAGGCTCTACAGCACGATCTAACAATGCACAACTACCCCCTAAAGGATCAGAACGGGGAATGGCATCAATGCAAGCCGGTGGAAGGGTGCTTGTGCGAGATTCCAACCTCGATTCCAATGCTACATCTTTGACAGAAAGACGAGAACTGGCTTCCCTCTACTACGACAAGAAAGTAATTGCCCCATTGTGGATGAAGGTTTCCACAACCCCCTGGACCGCTTATGCAAAAGCTGCCGGTGGATATGGAAGAGTGATTGACGACACATCTGTCTCCCACGATTCCCCCTCATTCATGCAGATTCCCGAGGTAATGGCTCACATTCCTCAGACGGGCCAGAGCGGCGAATTTGGAGGAACAAGGAAAGCCAAATTCCAGCACAGAGATGACACCACAATATCGGACGATGCCCCGGATTGGTTTCGCATACCCAGTGTTGTGAACTGGAAAGCAAACCAAAAGACGAACCCAGACCCTGGCCACATAAAAATGGTGCTCGGTAAGGAAATTATATTTGAGCCGAAGCCCAAGAAGAGTGATACTGGATCTATAAATTGGTCAATAACAGACTCGCATGATTCGCTTGATCGGCAAATGATCTCACATGGAAGTAGCAGGCAGCCAACAGCGAGGCAGCCAACGGCAAGAGACTTGATGTTCAGTTGAGTTGGGAATAGATTATATAGAATAGATCGTGATGGATGGATTGGATGCAACAGAATTTGGATCTTGGAATTTTGGAATTCTTTATATTTCTATGACTTGTAAAGCCGGTTTATCGCTTCTTCCGCCTTCTCTGCATCAAGTTGCTTCAAGCGTGATATTCTGCTTGCTATCCCTCTCGCTGCATCTTGTCGCTGTGCGCCCGTGCACCCGGCTTCTTCCATATCGTTCTGGTGGTTCCTTCTCTCAACAATCTCGTCGTAAATGAATGTAAATAATTGATCTTTTGGGTCCAACTCCTTCGAGACAACCCGCTGGGGCTGTTCCTGAGGGTCAATTCCGCCGTTGAGACGCATTCGTCGATTCTTCTGGGCCTTTTCAACCCTCTCGCTCTCCGCCTGTCTCTGTTTGATTTCGCTAGGCATGAAATCAGACACCATGTGGGTGAGATCGTCAGGGAGAGCCTTGCCACCCTTGTGAGTGAAAACTGCCGGGTTTCGAGCGTTAGCGTATTGCGCGAATATTATTATATATTTGTTGTTCTGTTCGCTGGTGCTTCACTCACCTTCCGCCAGCCTATCCTTCTCAAAATCTGAAGAGTAAGCATGCATGTTGGGAGGACGATACGCAGCCATTTTCGGCGCAGCGGCATCCAAAGCCGCCTGGCAGGACGCAGCCGATTTCCTTTTGGGGACGAGGTCAACAGCGGCAAACTGCTGTCGCTGGGTTCGCCCAACGGACGGCACATTGACGCTATTTGCCTTCTTTTTGTTGAATTTCGCTGTTCTTGGATCGACATTGTTCGCCTTGCCTGTTGGGTGCCACCCAGAATTATGAGGCATTGAGTTTGGATTTCGTTTTTTTAGTTGGGGATATTGGATTTGCGGCTTGTACTGGTTACCATACAACTTGGCAAGGAGGCGACCAGCCTCAGAAGAGGAGTCAAAGGACTTCCAGTTTTCTTGCTGTGACGCTCCAGCAGAATTATCTGCAAGTTTCAAAGAATCTCCGTGAAGATTGGCGGTTGCCCGCAGCTTAGCTGGGAGAAGGTGGCTCATTTCGGGTGTTATTGAGCAATACAAATATAATTTTTTTTTTAAAGTGAAACTTAAAAATCCAAACCGTCACGATTCTGAAGTCCCACCCCTCCGTTTTGCCAGTTAACTTGTTTCACGTTTTCACAACATTCTATCACTGTTGACAATAATAATATTTGTCCTTTTTGACAAAATCGAGTTGCTCTGCTCTGAGACAATATTCTGAGTAAATATTCTTATTGAATTCTCAATGACCATGCTTGCGATGGGCTGGCACGCCGACCTCATCAACTTCCGCAAGGCACCATATGATGGACAGCCCTGGATATTGATTACAATCACTGTCATCTGGTACTGTATCCTGAGACAAAACATTGTCAACTGGTATTCATTTCTTGATGAGAAGTATGGCGACATTGTTGCTGGGCCTGTCCTAGCTTGGACGTTTCACATGATCTTTTACCACGGCCATAGTGGGTTTTGTCAAGTTCTCGACTCCACCAAGGGCTTCTGGAACGACATGAAGATATCAAACTATGACAAGATCAGTTATTGGGAAATGATGCCCAACATCCTAAAAAATCAGCTCTGTTTCTTATTCTTCGGAATTTTTGCGCACAAGTTATCAGATGGTGCCGGCTGGAAGAGAGCGACCGAAGACTACCGAACCGATGTGTCCTGGTTCAACTCATTCTACGAGTTCTTGGTAATGGCAATGGTTTATGAACTCATCTTCTATTCTAACCACCGGCTTCTTCACAACAAGAAATTCAATTTCTGGGGCCTCACGGGCGGCAGGTACTTCAACCTGTATAAGCTCTTCCACAAGATGCACCACACAACGTTTGCGAGCGTTGGGCTGAGCGGAATCTACATGGGCACGTTGGACTGTATTCTCACCCAGACACTGCCACAGATCGTTGGCCCGACATTGCTCAACTTTCATCCCATGGTTCTATGGGTTGGAGCCCTCGTTGGCTCTGTCAATGCGGTTCACACCCACAGTGGGTATGGATGCTGGGGTATGCCGGCGCCACACGGACACGAGCTCCACCACAGCCGTTACACCGTAAACTACGGCACGGGGTTTTTTGACTCGATACTGGGCACAGGGTTGGGCGAGTCCCAAGTCGAGCGGGAGGGTTTCGGCATGGGGGGCAGGCTAATCGCGAAAAAGGCCGAATAGAATAAAAAATAGAATCAAATCCAATTTATTAAAAAATCACAAGTGCTGACAGCCACGAAGAACGCCGCACACTGCCGGTACAATTCGCGGTTCTGCCGTCCCAAGCCTTGGGCAATTTGCAAATCCTCTCGATACGAGTCCAAGTAACTTCCCCCAGTGTTGTCCATGAATTCAAACATCTCCTTCTGCACCACCAGCCACTCGTCGTGGGAAATTTTCGGCTGCAGCTCTACGTAGCGTTTGAACCCAGTGACATCGTTATTCACATGGACATTATCGAGGAAGCCGTCTTGGTGCTTCTTAATGCTCCACGCGTAGACGCATCGAAGCCTGTGCGGGGCCTCAACCTCAATTTCGTAATGCCGCTTAATCATTTTTGAAAAATGTTTCGATAACTTCTTCTTTCTCTTCTTGTTCACGTCAATTTCCGGCAATTCTGCAATCGCCTGCGCAACAAACCTTGTCAGCGCAATTTCGGTAATAGCGGCGGAGTAGTCGGCAACCCTGTTCATTTCCTCCTGTTCGAGCATACCGTCGCCGTCAATATCTATTAATTTCCACAAGGAGCGCGTTCGAGCTTCGCAATTTTCAAACGCAAAGGCATTGAAAAGGTTGATCAAATTTGTGTGATTCACCGTGAGCTTCGATGAATCTAGAGTTGTCCCCTTCACGGCAGCACGGTCAATGTCGGTGTCCGAGAAGGTGCTCAGAGCTGTGTATTTATCCTCAAAAAATTCCACCGCTGCCTGAGCTAAGGCCAATTTGTAGGCTCCGATGGAGTTTTGGAACGCGGTGATTTGGCTTTGGTTGGTGGTTGGGTGGAGTTCGTCATTTGTGTTTTCGTCCTGTGCCTTAGTTTTGTTTGATGTTGACACCTTTGCCTCTGCCTTTGCCGTTGCCGTTGCCATTGCCTCCCCCTCCTCCTCCTCAAACTCCACACCTGCAAAATCCTTCAAGCTCGCCAAGCAGTCAGGGGTGCCCACGCCGCTCTTCAAGCTTGTCATTGCATTTGCGAGAAACCTCTTGTAGGTGATCTCGTTCAGGCCACTGTTTCCTTTCACCTTCCTCTCGGAATCCGATAAGAACTGTGAGTATTTTACCAATGTTGGATTATCAGGACACCGAGAACTCGCACCAAACACGCTGCAATTATCAACAAAGTCAACCACAAGCTTCGTTCCGTCCACCCAATCAAGCTCCATTCTCTCTTCAGAAGTAGCGAGATCATCCAAGCTCATGCCCTTGCTCAAAGTGCCATCAGGCATTTCCCCCTTGAGCTCTCCAATCTTTTCCCGCTTCGCAGATGTGTTTTGCCATATCCCACCCCCCTCCGTGTTGGCATCAATCCCCCACGACGGACCCACAGCTCCAGGATTGACCGGAGTTATCGGATTGGGATTCATATTGTTCGTAGTTGATGGGGTTGACATTGGAGAATGCCCTAACGATGAGAATTGACGTGAATTTCTGGCTATCTGCTGTTGAAAGACGGCCAGCATGGGGCTGGTTCTTACCGCCAGCATATATTTGCCTTGGCACGGCACCGCTGGGTTAGGACTCGAGATTTTCTGTGAATTTCCAAAATGTTCCAAAATGTTCCATTTGATGTATCATAAAATAAATTACCAATATAGCAACAATAGCAATAGCAACAACCACAATAACTTCCCTACCACGAACCCACGCAAATGTTGCTAATATTTTTGGCTCCATTGATGATGATGCAGGGTATTTTGGGCTTTGTGAAACAACATACAACTACAAAATTGGTGAAACACCAGCAACCCAATTTAAGCCCCCTACACAGCGAAGCTAAAGATTCTCCCTCTGGCTTCTGGAGCGACCAAGGCAAACTTCTTTCGACCCTCAAAACTCAATCGAAACAAGACTCAACCAACAACTTCACCAAACGACGTATGAATCTTGTGTCCGACAACCTCCTAATCTCAACAATTATCTTCTCTCTCCTTTGGTTTGTTTGTCCTTTGGCAAACACGCCATTCTCCTACCTCCTTGGTTCCTCCCTAGGCACGGCGTATTCATATGCGTTGGGTAAGCAGGTAGCCACAATTGGAGCGAGTGAGATTGATATGGAGACCGTGTCGGACGGTGCGACCGGCACGGCTCGGTTTGCTTTCTTGATTGTTTTGTTCATTCTCTTGGGCAAGTTTGGGATTTCGAAGGAAGGTTTCTTGGAGCCAATACCTGCGATAGGGGGTTTCTTCACGTACTTTATTTCCGCATTGGTTCAGTCGGCCAAAGACTACGACGAATAGAGTTTTTCCGGTACTAGTAACGAGTAGAAATGTTCAACACAAATAAAAAACAAGGCTTTTTAGTTTTCAGTTTTGTCCTTTTTAATTTTTTTTGTCTTTGCCGCCTTCACCTTCACCGCCTTGGCCTCCCCCCCCCCCCCACCCCCCTTGGCCTTCTTATCTGCCTCCGCCTTTTCTGCTTCCTCCTTCGCTTCTTCCTCTTCCTTCACCTCCTCGATGGACCGGCTCTCGACCATTCCTATGACCATTTCAATAAACGCGTCAACTCCCATCTCCCCCTTTTGCTTGTTGGCCCTGGTCCTCACGTTTACAGTTCTGTTCGCCATCTCCTCCTTGCCGATGATCAGCTGAAAGTTCCACTGGTCGACCTGCGCCGTCCTGACCTTCTTCTGGAAGGTCGCCTTGGTGCTGTCCAATTCAGCGTACAGACCCCTCTTGTGGAACATTTTCTGGAGCTCCTCGCCGTAGCTGAACTGGTCGGCGTGAACGGGGACGATCATGATCTGCCTGGGGGAGATCCACAAGGGCCACTTTCCTCCGTAGTGCTCGCACAGCACGGCGAACATTCGCTCTACGGAGCCAAGAATGGCGCGATGAACCATGACCGGCCTCTTGAACGCCTCCTCGGCGCCTGCTTCGCTGCTCCTGTATTTCAGGTCGAACCTGATAGGGAGCTGGAAGTCGAGCTGAACGGTTGCGCACTGGTGCACTCGATCCATGGCGTCGGAAATCTTGATGTCAATCTTGGGGCCGTAGAACGCTGCGCCGAGCGAAGAAGGTGCGAAGGTGCGAAGGGGTTAGTAGTGGCTCGTATATATTTTCTCGTCTGTACCACTTGTTGTAGATGTGACTAGCTCGCTTCGCTTGCTGGCTCGTATTCACGTCTTCATCAAGGCTCGCTCGCTTCGCTCGCTCACCTCCGTCCCCCGGGTTCTCCCTCCAACCCCCGACACCGGCGAACTTGTCCATGGCATTGGCCAAACTCTTCTCCGCGGCGTCCCAAACGGAAACTTCGCCGAGAGCCTTTTCGGGTCTAGTGGAAAGCTCAAGCTTGTAGGTCATGCCGAAGCAGTCGTACACGGTCTTCATAAAGTTCAAGGCGCCCAGCACCTCCTCCTCAATTTGATCCTCGCGGCAGTAGATGTGCGCGTCGTCCTGCTGGAAGCGCCTGACACGGGTAAGCCCGGTGAGCGCTCCGCTCAGCTCGTTCCTGTGGAGAACGCCGAAATCAGCGTACCTGAGTGGGAGGTCGCGGTACGAGTGCAAGGTGCTCCCGAACAGCAAGCAGTGCCCGGGGCAGTTCATCGGCTTCATGCCCCACTGCGCCGAGCGAAGCGAGGCGCATTTTTAATGAAGCAAGAGCAAAACGAGCGAGTCAAAATTTTCGAGTGGTTTGTTTAGTAGTGGATGTAGCCGTCTGCAGCCATTTCATTTCGCGGGATTCATAGCGAGTATTCTCGCCTTCATCAAGGCTCGCTCGCTTCGCTTCGCTCGCTCACCTCCTGCCCTTCCACGTCGAAGCAGAACATTGCGTCCTTGTAGTGGAGTGCGTGCCCTGATTTGTGCCAAAGTTCCAGATTGAACACGTTGGGAGTGATAATCTCCTGGTAGCCGCGGTCCCAGTAAATCTCCTTGATGAAGTTGATGAGCTTGTTGTAGATGCGGGTTCCGTGGGGTAGGAAGAAAGCGCTGCCGGGGGAGAGTTCGTGGAACATGAACAGCTGTATTGGAATTGGTTAGTTTGTGTGGGTGTTTGTTTGTGTGGGTGTTTGTGGGTTTTGTGTGGGTGCAAATTATATCTTAACTCACACACCTTTTGCTGACTCCCAATGTTCCTGTGATCACGCTCCTTCGCCTTGGCCTGATTCTCCTGCCAAGTCTTCAACATTTTCTTGTCCGGGAACGAAATTCCGTATAGCCTCTGGAGTTGGTCGTTGCCCTGCTTTCCGAGCCACTGAGTGGCGCTGTTACTAGTCAAGCCGAAAGCCTTCACCCTCCCAGTGTGGGGGAGGTGAGGGCCGCGGCACAAATCGATCAAGTCGCCACACCTGTAAACCGTGGTGCGCGTTCCATCGGGCACCTTCGTCTCGATGATCTTGCTTTTGAAGGGATTGTACTTGAACAACTCGGCAGCCTCCTCTTTGGTCACTACCAGCCGCTCGAACTTCTGCTTCTTCTTGGTGATTCCTGCAACCTCCTTCTCGACCTGCGGAATTGGATTGGATTGGATTAGCTGTGTTGTGTTGTGTTGTGTTATGCTGTGAGTTGCGTCAAACTCACCTCCTTGTAGTTTTCCTCGGCCAATGACTTCCCCTCTCCCATGAAACTGTCGTAGTAGAAACCAGCAGCAAGAGGGGGCCCAATCGTCAGGTAGGAACCGTAAATGTGCTCGAGAGCCTCTCCAAGCATGTGAGCAGACGAATGCCAAAAAACAGTCTTCGCTTCCCTATCATCCTCGAACTTGAGGAACTCCATCTTCTCCACGTGCCCGACGAGAGGGCGGTTGAGGTCCCAGAGCTCGGGCTTGTTAACATACGATTGGGCGGCACTGTCGACCTCAACGCCAGCCTCGGCAAGAGCATCGCCCATGCCGTCGTCTCCCTCCATGCCGTCCTCGGCGTACGAGTACTCAAACTTCTCCCCCCACGTGATTTTAGCGACAGAAACGTTATCGGCAAGGGACTGGGAAATGGTGCGGGCAACGTCCATGGGGGTGGTCTGCCACGAAGTGTACGAAACCATAACCCCCCCCTTTCCAGTTTTACCCTCGGTGAGAACCTTGCCGTCGGGCATGGTTACATTGATGGGGGAACGAGGTTTCTTGCTAGTTTCAACAAGCCGTTGGGCATTCACAGAGTCGAAAAGCTCATTGCGACTCTTGAGCCAAGCCGCAGATGCAGCTTTGCCCTTAAATGGATCTGCAGGATCAAGCAATGTAGTCCCTGTTGCTGTGATCTTACCAGCTGCAGACTTTGTTGCACGAGATCCCTGAGCAGACGAGCCACCCTTTTTGGGATCTTTGGTGTCGGCAGCAGTGGCTGAGACTGAGACTGGGGCCAAAACTGGAGCCGGTTGTTTTACTCCTGGTGCATCGAAGACTGCGAATTTGGCTGTAGCGTTGAGCTGAATTGATGGCATTCTATTTTAACTTAACTCAACCACGTGAGGTGCTGAGGCCTGTTTTTATGGAACGCGTTTGTCTCGAAGGGTGGATTTTGTGGCTGAAATTTTACACACAAAATAACAACAAAAATACGCACCCACACACGATTCACGGAGCAATACTACTAGGAGCAAAACACAACTACCTAAAACTACCTACACATGGACATGTCCAAGCTCTCACCTGAGGAGAGTCAGCAAATTGTACAGAAGATGGAACAAGAGGTTGCCGGTCAGCAACTGCAGACCACCATACAGAGCATCACAAGCTTGTGTTTTAAAAAATGTGCAGGCACCAGTGGGGAGAAGCTTGAATCTCGCGAACAACAATGCTCAGCGTTATGTATGGACCGCTATATGGATGCGATGCAAGTGGTCGTCAACTCGATGCAAAAGAAGATGTGAGAATCTTGCGGATGTATGTGGTTGAACAGTGTAGATTTTTTCTTCGTTTTATTCCAAACATTAACCAATTTTTTATACCAAGTTTATTACATGACTGATGATAGCCAGTGTGTGCTGCATTTTCGCCTTCATGGTGTTGGCCGAGGATTTTTGCAAACCTGCTAGCTTTGCCATGGCAGCCAGCAACGTCTTTTTCTTCTCCTCTTCCTCCCCCCCCCCCCC
>BRYC01000101.1:0-18701 GCA_030267985.1 Parmales sp. scaly parma | reverse complement strand
TTCTGGTCCTGGTTGGCATCAGATTTCTTAGCTTTTTTTGATGATCTCCCCCCCCCTCCCCCTCCCCCCTCCCCTTCCTCCTCCTCCATTCCCTCCTCATCTTCCTCCTCCTCGTCGGACCACTCCGCTCCCCAGCCTTCCAAGTCCCCCTCTTTCCCCTTCCCCTTCTCCTCCCCACCACCCCCCTCTTCTCCCTTCGCTGCCGTCCCAAACACGTCCTCATTCGCATTGGCGAAGAACGGATCCTTCTCCCCTCTTTTTTGCAAAAAGAAGGGCGCGCTGACTGGTTTTGTGGGCGCCACTTTGGGTTTGTTCCTCTGCTTGATTAGTTCCAGGTGGAACAGCGTCTTCCAGTGGCTAGCGGGCAGGCCACTCAGGGTTATAATTCCGTCAGCTTTCGGCACGATAGCCCCCCCTTCCCCTTCCGCCTCCTCTCCCCCAACGCCCCCAACTTCCTCCACTTCCTCCCCACCACCACCCATGACCCGAACCGCCTCGCTCATGTCGTTCACTTGACTGATTGCGCTCTCCCTGTCCATGTTGATTGGCTTCTTTGGGATACCACCGAAAAACACGGGACTGAAGAAACTTTTGTCGCTCCAAATGCTGATCCCCCTCTTTCCGCTGTGGCTCGTTGCGAAGAACTCCCCCGTTGGGCTCAGACTGATGCTAGTCAGCACGCTGTCGAACTCCATCCAGTTCACGCACCTGCCTGTCGGAATGTCCCAAACGCGAATCGTGCTGTCCAAGCTGCAGCTGCGCCGAGCGAAGAAGGTGCGAAGTGAATTTAGTGGGTTTGTTTAGTTTAGTTTAGTTTAATTTAAGTTCAGTTTAGTTTAGTTTAGTTTAGTTGCTCGTATTAATTTCTCGTCTTCATCAAGGCTCGCTCGCTCACTCACCTGAACAGCTTCCTGCAGTCGTTGGAGTTTGTCAAGCCGGTAATTAGCTTGCTGTGCCCGGTGCCGTTGGACCCGAGTCGGCGAACAATCTTGAAGTTGTTCACGTCGTAAATTACGATTGAGTTGTCGTCCAGCGCAACTGCGAGAAAATCGTTGGCCTTGAGGAAGAGCATCTTGTTCGCACCGCGTGGAAGCTGGAAGGGGGATTTTTTGTGGGGAGCGTGGGTTGTGAAGCTCCACGTGATGATCTTGCCCTGCTGGCAGCAAGAGACTGCAACCTTGTTGAGCGAGTCCACGGCAACACCAATCACAATGCTGTGGTGCCTCGCCTCGTTATTTCTCTGCGCATTGGATTGAGATTTGGTTTTAATTTCGCGCATATGCCTCATCGCTCGCTCGCTCACTCACTCACCTGCAAGGTCTCCTTATTGAACTCAACCATCCCGATCTCCTTCTCCTTCGCCTTTATTTCGTTGGGACTCAGCATTTTGTCCGGCTGAATCTTCTTCAGGGTGGTTTTGACGCTGCCTGGCAAATTGCTAGGCCTGTTCTGCTGCGCCGAACCAAGACTCGAGTCAAGCATTTTTGGGTACGAAGACCTAGCAATGCCACTCTGGATGTTGTACTTGTAAATCGTTCCTCCCCTCGTGCCAACCAGAGCGTAGTTTCCGCAGGCGGATATGCCAACGCAAGTGGCGTGGGTGCTCCAGTGAGTTGGCTTTTTCATGAGCGAAATTGGCCACTCCGGCTGCCTGAGAACGGCCCCGGTTTGCGCCTTTCGCTCGGAGGACCAAACGTACGCGTTGGCGTGGCCCTGAATATCGGTTGGGTTGGGTTGGGTTGGGTTGGGTGGGGTTGGGTTGGTAAGCATTTGAATTAGTTGAATCGAGTTGAATGAAAACCACTACTATCTCACCTTGTGAATCGTCACAATTTCGCCAAAGTCGCGAGACCGCGACTCGGCTGTGGCAAAGGCGGTGATCTCCGGGAGAAGCATCTCCTCAATGTCAATGTTCTTGGACTTGGCTCTCTTGGCTAGGCCTGGAGGGAGGGAGGGAGGGGTGGGGGGAAACACAGATTAGAAACTATTATAGCATTGCATTGCATTGCACCTCGCCTGGCATACTTACCTTTGCCCTGACTATACTCAGTGTCCAAAACGCTCCTCGCAGTACTGAACATTCGCAACGTTCGGTCAGGTCCCGCCGACAATATGTTGCAGGTGTTGGCATCTGTGCTGTCGGACTTGCTCAAAACTCCATCGCCACCGCTGAACATGTACCGAATTGTGGAAGGGGGCTTCAAGTGGCCCGACCGCTGCCGGAGCAACCGCCCGGTGTCGTCGTTGCCGTCGAAGATCCACATTTTAATCGAATTGTCGCTGCCAGACGTTATTAATAGGGGTTCGTTGGCGATGTAGTCAACGGACACGACAGGGCCTAATTTATGGGCGTTAGTTATTGTCGTGAGGAGGGATTTCTTGTTCAAGTCCCAGACAGATACACTGCCATTGCTAAGTCCAACCGCCATTGGCGAAGCGTCACCCATCATGGTTGTTTGAAACGAGATTGAAGTGACCGAGAATGGAGATTTGTTCTTCCCGGCATTGGTCAAGGTGAATAGTTTTTTATCTTTCTTCAGATTGATCAAGTGAACAAGACCACTTGTCATGCCCACAGCGACAGTGTCTATTATCGGTGATTGGACGAGGGAAGTAATTTTGGAATTGGAGATGGAATTGTTCGAACCAAAAAGGCAGGCGAACTTGTGAATGAGCTTACTGGACCGAATGTTGAAGAGGAACAGCGAGCCGGAGGAGCTGGAGGAGGAAATTAATATTTTATTCAGGTAGGTATGGGGGTGGCACATTTGGGTGGCTTTGAAATCGAATTTGATTGTTTTGGCCAGTACGAGAGAATTGGAACTGGAATCGGGATTGGAGGGGGAGGTTGGGGTGGAGGTGTCGCTGGTTTTGACATCAAAAACGTAGAGAGTAGACATTGAGGGGGGGGAGGAATCTGAGGAGGCAGAGGAGTCAGAATCGGAATCAGATCCGGAATCAGAACCGATATCACTGTCTACAACCATGGAGGTTTGGGAAAAGGAAGAGGACGAGGAGGAGGTCAACGCCAGTAGAATGTCACCAATGAGCAAGAGCTGACGAACCCTAGCATTGCAAGCATAGTTACAAACGCATTTCGTCCGGAAAAATACGCTCACCACCTTGTTTGAAGCCACAAAGGAGAGTTTCGACGATGTTACCAGGCATGTGATGTCGTCGTCGTTGCCAGAACTGGTGATGAGGGGGGTGGAGACAAGGGTAGGAGTCAAGTGACGCGTATTCAGAACTTGGAACTGGTTTCCAATTGAGGATGTTATGAATGTCTCTGTGCCTGCTTTTGTTATTGACGGTCGACAAGTTGCTGTGGTTGACAATCCCACTTCGCGATATGGGCTATAATGGGCCATCAATGTAGCTGCCAAGAGTGTATGTTTAGGAGCTTTGAAGGCAAGGAAATCAGGATATGAAAAAGTAAAAATGGATAAGATTAATGGTGTGTATAATCAAACACGCCATTAGATGCATCTAACGTCGATGCTCGCATCGACACTGCGTCTTAGCCGGCCGTTCTCATCTTCCGCACTGAGGGCCTCGATCGCAAAAACTTCATTAACAATGGTGGGAGGAGGAAAGCTCGAAACCTTTGTTCATCCTTCCTCTTCCAATTCATGTGACATGACCTTCAAAGTTTTTTCGCCGGCAGCAGCCAGTTCATCCACACCCGTTCTCTACTTTCTCTCCGGTCTCACTTGCAACACCGAAAATTTCGCCACTAAGGCCCCCCAAGCATTTGCTGCTGCCAATAAGAGAAATGTTGCCATCGTCATTTCAGACACATCACCCCGAGGTGATGACGTACCTGATGTGCCAGACAATTATGCTCTCGGTCAAGGTGCGGGATTTTACGTAGACGCCACCCATCCCAAGTACAACAAACATTACAACATGTTTTCGTACATAACAAAAGAGCTTCCACAAATCATCAACGACAATTTCTCCTTCAACAAAAAGGCAAAGGGCATTTTTGGCCATAGTATGGGTGGCCACGGTGCAATCGTCATTGCTCTCACCGAAGGCAAGGAATGTTTCCAATCAGTATCAGCGTTCTCTCCAATCACGAATCCCTTAAATTGTGATTGGGGAAAAAATGCTTTCAACGAGTATTTCAGAGACCCCAAAGAGGGAGCTGCCTACGATGCAACAAATCTGCTCTCTCGTTTCGACCCTCTAGAATCCAGAGTGGCCGAAATCCTCATCGACCAGGGGTCCGAAGACGAATTCCTCGAAAACCAACTTGGGCATCCCGCCTTTCTGAAAAGTGCGAAGGCTTCTCTCAAAACCAAAATCAGTTACAACCTCAGGTCGGGTTACGACCACAGCTACAACTTCATCAACACGTTTGTTGAGGATCATGTGAACTTCCACGCCGACAGACTGTCCAGGGTTGTAAACGAGGACAAGTTTGCAAATCTTGAACCTCCCGTCGCTGGAATGGAGAATAAAGTTATCGAGTGCAACGCGATGGTGGCCCGAGGGGTGGACGATATGAAGGTGGAACAAATCTTCGTCTACCCTCCCAAGGCGGGCGAGGTGAGCGAGCGAACCTAGTGAAAGGAAGTGAGCAAGCACCGCAAGACTAACCCAAGCCCAAAGGTGAGGGTGAAAGTTGTGGCCAACGCCCTATGCCATACTGATCTGTATACGCTCGAGGGTAGCGACCCGGAGGGCTTGTTCCCGAGCATTTTGGGACACGAAGCGGGATGCATAGTTGAGTCGGTAGGAGAGGGAGTGACAAGCGTGAAGCGAGGAGACCATGTCGTCCCAGGATATACACCCCAGTGCGGTGAGCCAGATTGCATTTTCTGCATGAGTCCCAGAACCAACCTGTGCCCTGCGATTCGCAGCACGCAGGGACAAGGCGTGATGCCGGACGGCACCACGCGGTTCAAGGACAAGGACGGCAAGGAAGTTTTCCACTTTATGGGTTGTAGTACAATGGCGGAGTATACGGTGTTGGCCGAAATCAGCTGCGCCAAGATTCAGAAGAACAACGCACCTCTCGACAGGGTTTGCCTCTTCGGGTGTGGGGTCAGTACGGGCTTGGGAGCGGTGTGGAACACCTGTAAGGTGGAACGGGGCGCCACCGTTGCGGTGTTTGGACTCGGTGCTGTAGGACTAGCAGTCATCCAGGGCGCGAAAATGTCTGGCGCGTCCAAGATAATCGCCGTTGACATCAACAAGGACAAGTTTGCTATGGCCACCAAGTTCGGAGCGACCGACTGCGTCGATTCGATGAATCTACCGGAGGGTGAGACAGTAGGTGAGTGAGCGAAGCGTCGACCTTGAGGAAGACGAGAATACTCGCGATGGATCTCGCGAAATGGCTGCAGACGGCACATCCACTACTAAACTAACTCACTCGATTCGTTTGGCACCTTCTTCGCTCGGCGCAGTAACTAAAATTGCTGGTGGGCTGACGCAGTGGGGAGTTGACTACTCGTTCGACTGCACCGGCCTCACTAAAGTGATGAGAGACGCCCTTGAATGCTCGCATAGAGGATGGGGAGAATCGGTTGTGATTGGCGTTGCGGCGAGTGGGCACGAAATCTCAACGAGGCCGTTTCAACTTGTGACAGGTCGATCATGGCGTGGTACTGCCTTCGGAGGTTTCAAAACGAGAACAGACGTGCCTCTTCTGGTGAAGCGGTATTCCGAGGGTGACCTCCCCATTGACGATTACGTGACCCACGAGTTCGAAGGCGTTGAAGAGACTCAAAAAGCAATTGATGCACTCCACGGTGGCAACTGTCTCAGAGCTGTTGTGAAATATTAAATAGCCGAATTTTTTATCTAGGTTTCAGTCACTCTCCTCGAAGCTGTCCTCGCTTCCCCTCCCATCCTCCTCGTCCCCCCAAACGGCATAATAATTGCTGATCCGAGCATTTCGCGAATTAATATCCCGCTCCCTCAACGCCTTGATGAACGCGCTAATCTTCGCCCTTTCCTGCGCATCATCAATCCCCATCCCTTCGCTAGGGTGACTCAAATCCCTCTCCATATCCCCACTAGTCCAGTTCCTGTCCATAATCATTTCTCCGTTCATCTTGAATTCGTAGAATTTGTCTGCGACCTGTGGGAGCTTGACCTGGGTGGTAATCCAGGTTTTAACCTGCTCTCTGGACCATCTGCGAACGAAGATTTGGGATGGGAACTGGGTGTTGACGGAGTCGTTGAGGGCTTTTTCTTCCTCTGTAATTGTTTCTTCTGGTTCTTTTTCAAACACTTCTTCCTCTTCCTCTTCCTCCACCAACTCTTCATCTTCCACCTCTTCTTCCACTACCACCTCTTCCTTTCCCTTGACCCCCCCCCCAACAGCATCCGTATCAATCTGAATCCAATCTGATCTGACAAACTTCTCGATCCCGCCATCGTCGTACTGAACGTGGAACGTGATCGCGTCCCCGCTCCCGATTTCTGGAATATTTACCGACAGGCACACCCCCTTGAACCAGCTTCTGAGGCCTTTCCAGCGAGCTTTAATTCGGTCCCCCTGGCGAGGGTACTGGGAAAGGTCGGTTTTGGTTGGTGCTGATGTTGCTGCTGCTGATGTTGTTGCTGTTGTTGTGGTTTTTGTTGTTGAAGTTGCGGTTCGCTTCACCGGTGGCGGAACGAGCTTAACTGCCTCGACGAAGTCGCACGGACCGGCCATTAGCGCTCCTCGGAGATCTGTAGAGAAGTCTACGAATGCCAAATCTTCGTCTTCGTCTTCTTCTTCTTCTGTTTCTGCTGCTGCTGCTGCTGCTGGTGGTGCTGGTTTCGCCGGCTCGATTTCCTTTTCGATTTCCTTTTGTTTCTGTGTTGTTGACCACCCAACCGGCTCACTCTTGGTTGCAATTGGCGGGGGAGGTGCCGGTGCCTTCACGAGTTTTGGTGGTTGTGGTTGTGATTGTGGTGGTTGTTGTGGTGGTGTTGGCTGCTTTTGACTCGCCAGTGATTGTGATTGTGATTTTTCCAATTTCTCAACCCTGGACATAGCCTCATTGACCCGCAGCTTCAGCACGCTCATTTCTAGCCCAATCTCCTCATCCTTCTCATCGCGGGCTGAAGAGGCCTTATCGAGAGATGAGGTGTGGAGGCTGGAGGAGGTGGTTAGGGCGGTAATATTTTCCTTTAGCTTGTTGAGCTCCTGGGAAGTTAGATTGTGTGTTAGTTAACTGACGAAACGTAGCGTAATAATCACGCTCGCTCACCTCGCGCAACCTGTCCGCGACGAAAGCATCGCCGTTCCTTTCCGTCTTCAAATTATCGAATATTTCTTCGAAATCCGTCACCTTGACGAATTCATTTTCGTCAACCTGTTTCTGTTTCTGTTTCTGGTTCTCCTCCACCTTCTTCTTCTGTTCCACCTCCATCTTCTCCTCCGCTTTCTTCTCCTCCACCACCTTCACATCCTTCATCTGTTCCTCCAGCCCCACAACAATTTCTTCGAAGTCAGTCACCTTGACTAACCCCGCAATCGTCTCTTCCAACCCCACAAGCTTTGACCCTTTTTCACTCAACTTGCCCTCCACCTCCCCAATTCTCTCTCCATAATCAACTAGCTCCCTGTCATCCATTTTCCCCTTCACCTCTTCCTTCAACGCCTCCAGCTTACTCTCCATCTCCTTCTTCCACGTCTCGACTTCTTCCAGCTTGCCTTTCAGCTCCTGGCAAACGTTTCCTATTGTCTTTTGGGCTGCCGCGGATTTTGCCTTACTCTCCTCCGCCTCGTCTGCCAGTTTTACAATTTTGCCTTGGAGCGCTTCAAGCGCGTTAGTGCTTTGAGCCTTCAATTCCATTTTCGTTTCTAATATTTTGTCGTTGTAGAGTGTGGTGAGCCTTTGTTCGAGCATGGGGTCGGTTTGTGGTGGGGGTGGGGGTAGGGGGGTAGGGGTGGGAGGGTGAACGATGGTACTGGCGCTGTTTACTGATGTCTCCTCCGCAAATTTCTTAACCCGCTTAATCTCGTCGCTCAAGTACTCGACCGTTTTCTTCAAATTCAAATTTTCTGACTCGGTCGTCTCCAAAAAGTTCTTCCACTGGGAACGCGAACTACCGGTGAGGTTGTTCAGTGATGCGTCGAGCTGATGTGCGCGGGGGTTAGTTTGAAAACTGACAAATCTAATATTTGAATCTTTCGCTCACCTCTTGTCTTGATATTTGCTGCTGCTGGTTCACGTTGAGCTGCATGATTTGGGTTTGAATTAGATTTTCCTTGCTCTCAGTCTCGTTTAGCATTGCGTCGGCTTGCGAAATCCATACTTGGTGTTTCGTCGAAATTGAGTTGGCATAATCTATCGATTGGGAGGTGATCTGCATCTTGTGCTGAAGCTGCTGATAGTTCGATTCAAGGGCAGCAATTGTGCGGTTCTGAGAGTGTAGCTGCGAGTAGAGCTCCTGCACATTTGTGGAATTCTCGCGCTCGGATCGTGTGAGGGCTTGGATCTGCAACGATGTTGATGTCGAGTGGCTCTCAAGTTGCTGCTGATGGATGTGCTGAGATTGGTTGATTTGGGATTGGAATTGGAGAGTGGAGAGGTTGGGGTTTAGATTCGGGTTGGTGAAGGAGTGGGAATACGTTGGCACATACGGGTCGTTCTCTATGTTTGTGTTTGTTGGAGAGGAGGGTTGGTTATTATTGATATAGGAAGATTGATTCTTTGTTGGGGTGGAAGCGGTTTGGTTGAAGTTTTGGTTATGAAAGGAAGAATTTGTTAAATCATGGAGAATCATCAAGGAGGAATTATTGTTATTATTTGTCAATGGTCCCGGTGGAGGGAGATTGGAGAAGTAATTATTAGTCTGTGCTGTCACCGAGGCTTCCAAGGCACCCCAGTCTATAACTTGCTTTCTTGTGGGTGTCGACATGGAGAAAGTGGATGTCAAATGAAGAGTTGGATTTGGTTTTATAGCGTGATTTGTTTGAGATCGCGTGGTGTAGTATAGGTATGGTATAGCATATCTTTTTTAAATCATCATTTATTCATTTTCATTTTTAAAATATTTCAAGCAATTTTTTTAAATTTCCTCATTTAAATTTTTGTCAATTACCCAACCCACCACAATCATCGGGTATTTCCCTCATGAAGTAATACCCTAGCTCGCCATACTCCTTCCATTTTTTACAACCCCCCTCCCCCCCTAGCCCATGCTCGTCCTCACCATCAACAAAAACAATCTCCTCCCTGCCATAATTCTCTTTCACTTCATCCCAGAACAACATCCCCCGGTGCACAGACCCGAACACCACCAAATCGAATTCTCTGTCCTTTATTCTCCTTGCCAGATCTCCTCGCTCCACGTAGCTCTCGTCGTCGTCAAACTCTCGTAACCTCCTTGCCATGGTGAATCCGTGGCCGTACAAATTCTCGTTAGTCCACTCTTTCGGACCAACATTTTCGTCAATGTCGTACAAATGGGGAGGCTTCACGTAGTCAACAACGACCGGTACAATTCCCTTCAAGCCGTGCAGGAGCATGTCCCGAACATAGTCAACCCCCTCGTGCCCACTCAGGAACAGCACTCGCTGGGCGTTGTTGCGATTCACCGTGTTCAAAACATACTCGGCAACGGCCTTCGTCGTTAGGTGCTCCCGAGTGTAATTTAGGAGGGAGGAGGCGGCACAGTAGTAGGAAGGGTAATCGAAGGATGAGAAATCGATGGAGGTGGGGGAAACGCCGTTAATTTGTTGTACTTTGAGGAGGAGTTCTTTTGGGAACCAGGCAAGGGTGTCCTTGGGACACTCCTCCAGCCCCACAAAGTACGGCACACTCCCACTCGCCAAGATTTCGTAGTGCCTCAAACAATCCCACCCGCTCTTTTTCGTAGTCCTCCCATAAAAGCTCTGCCGATAGCTACGTTTGTACTCGTGCTCCTCGTTGTGACCAAACATGTAGTTGTTTCTAGCCTCATTGTCGCCGTTGTAATTGTTGGGCTTCATCGGTGCGAAACCGCCCCCACCCCCGCCCCCGTTATTGGTTTTCCGGGGCACGCAGTCCACCACGTCGCCCTCCGGGACACCTATTATTATCGGGTACACAGCAACACCCTTGCAGAATTTTGGTTGAACCCGGTCGAACGGGTTTGTCGGCGATGCCCATTCTGAGCAAACAGCCTCCTCCGGTATGTCAGCACAGCGGAAACTGCAATAGGGGGGGATGCAAGGGACTGGTGCGAATGTGCTCGTGGATGATGTGGTGGAGGTGGAGGTGGAAATTGTGCTGGGCGCATTCGCTTCAAGCTCCCTCGCCTCGCCATCAACCCCAACTTCCATCATACCAAGCTTAACCCTCGTAGCAGTTGCTCTTCCACTTTCTTCAATTGTTGCTCCCCCCCTCTCAAGTGCCTGCACTCTCCTTATCTCCTCCTCCATCATCCCCAACACGAACCGCGCTGGACACGAATACCAGCTCTTCTCGCGAGCACCATTGCACCCCTCACCTTGGGTGATTTTGTTCTCAATCACAAAGGCGGTGGCGAGGACAGACAGGTTTGTTTCGGCCGAGTAGGTTAATGACCTTGGGGAGCCGTTAATTTCTATTGTTATCGTATAGCGGGTCTTTGTTGTTTTTGAAAAGGATTGGGATTGGGATTGGGATTGGAGGAGGAGAAGGAGAAGGAGGAGAAGAAGGAAGAGGGGAGGTGAGGTTCGGAGTCCTGTACTTTTCATTGTGTTTTGTGTGTGTGTTGGTTGTCTTCTGGGGTTTGTTTTGACTCACTTCGACGCTTTTATAATCTCCTGACCCCTTTTCTGCTTGTAGTTCTCAAAGTTCTCCTCAGTGTTGAATGTGGAAAGGCACAGGTTCATGTCCCGGTTCTCCTGTCTACACTGGAAAACGACCCCGAGCCCAGTTCGTTTCGCACAGTCCCCAAAGGCTTTTGTTGTGCTCTGACAGCTGACGAGCGCCTCTGCGTTGAATTTACTGCGGAGCACGCTATCCGCCTTATGCGAGAAATTCACCGAGAGTCTTGCGTCACGAGATTGATCCTTGGCAGACATTTTTTGGGTGGGGATCTTGTCAAAACTTTGGTTTTTGTGTTGCCGGTATTCAGAGTTCTTTGGGCCCATAACTGTAAATATCCGTAACGTCGGCTCTAAATTAACTCTTTAATACAATTATTCCGAGGAAAGCCCTCTGAAGGCCGACAACAAAAACGCCAAAAGTGCAAAACCAATATACAAGGTTCATCAATTACTCTCCCAGCTGTTCTTGGATATAGCATTATCCATACCCAGCGTTTTTTGAATAGCACTATCCTTGATGTCTGCTCCTCTCTTCCTCGTGGAGCAAACATTTTTCATCCCGGGTGTTGAGAAGAATCATGTGGTTGAAACATCAGCAAGAACAGCAGTGCTGAACAAGCCTGTGGCTGAGTGCATTAAACCGGGAGCTGGCAATTTCTCCTATTCAGGTGTTCACGATCACGGTGTAATGGAACAATTCAAGATTGGCGGTCCGCTGGCAGATTTAATAGGTGCAGTTGAGGATGCTAAACAGAGCTCAAACAAATTTCTTACCGAATTGATTGAGAAGGAGAAGAGTGAGGCTGCTGCTGCTGCAGATATAGATGAGAGTGAATCCAATAAAAAACCTCGGCTGGAATGATGGATTAGATGTTGTTGCATAACCGTCAAACGAAGGTCTAATTTCGAAGTAGTAGCAAAAAAATGGAAATTAACATGTATGATTACAAAATTGGCTCCCCCCCCACCCCACCCCCCCTTATTTTACGTCAAACTCATCAATTCCCTCATCAGAACCTCCTCCTCCTTCTTGACGAACCGGCCCTTCACCCTCATTCTCGAGTCTGCAAAGTTCTTTCGTACATCGTACTTGACCTTCTTTGTCCAAACTCTGTGCTGGCGCTTTGCCAAAAACCGGTCAACACGTAGCTTTCGTGAGTCCGGGCTGTACGCTCCGACCCACCCCTCTGGTCGGTTGGGCGGCACGTACTCCTCGTCCATGTTTCCGAGATTTGGGTCGCTCATGCTTCGAGGCCGTCCCCCCTGCCCCAAAACGTATTCAATTCCTTCCGAGTCCAGGTTGGTTTTCTTGTCCTTGTTCTTGTTCTTGTTCAGGTATTGGTTGTGGTTGGAGGAGTTGGCAGTCTTCTTCTTCTTTAGCTTAGTTTGGGGAAGTCCGTGGTGAATCGTTGCCGCATAGGCGTTGCCGATTTCGTTTCCATGGGTGTCTCTCATGCCCAGGGGGGTGTTTACCCGTGTGTTGCGTGGGTCGTAGTTGGGGTTGACCTGTCCAGCCTCTACCCCCCCCCCACCACCTCCACCCCCATCACCCCCCCCAGCCCCATTATTCAACTGAGTCTGCAAACCAGGACCCCCCATGTACATTTCATCCATCCAACTATTTCCCCCGCTACTTGTTCCAATGTTGGCATTGTTCATATTCACATTCCCATTGTTAGTTTCGGTTGTTGTGCTGTTGTTCACAGAAATTGAACTAGAATTGTTGGCCTTGACGCTCCCAAACAGACTCGAACTGAACTGCAAAGAATTGTTCAAGCTCCCCATTCCAAGCCCACCATTGACGTCGCTCAACGACCTGCGTCGGTTGGCTGACGCCGCGGCTGCCTGCTGGACGATGCTGGAAGACCGGTACGAGCCAATGTCGTTGGTGTTGTCTGTTGAGTTCGAAGTTGACCTGGTTAGGCTGTCATTCTGCATTAGGATCTGGTCGCCATAATCAGATGGATTTCGGGATCGCGTGTTGTGGCCGTCCCTCGGGGGAACAGCGTTGTTGTTGGTTGTTGTTGTTGTTGGGTGGGGTGGTTTGGGGGGATTGTTATTGTTATTGTTGTTGTTGTTGTTGTTGTTGTTGTTGTTGTTGTTGTTGTTGTTGTTGTGGGTGGGAGGCTTTGTACGGGAGTTGAAGGAGGCGGAGGAGGAGGAGTTGGCAATGGAATTGGGTTGGAAGAAATCTTGGGAATTAGATCGAGAGGTGCGACGGTTGTTGAAATCTGTGGGGAGGGGAGGGGTTGGGTTTTTTTGTTGGGGGGTTAGTAGTTAACAGTAGTTAGGGTTAGCACTGACACCATCACTTACTCACCATCGTTGAAATCCAAATCACCTATGTCGTCAAACGCCCCATTTCCAGCACTGACGCCGGACTCACGGTCACCATTACCCATCATCAACACATCAAGATCAAGATCTTCCAACAGGTCAACACCACCGAAGCCACCCGCATCATTTCCGTTTTGGTTTTGGGATTGCCCATTGGAATCACCATAACCCATTGAAAGAGAATTGGAATTGCCAATTATGTCCTCGAGTGCTCGGCCACCGTCGCCCTGCTCATACTCGTCAAGGGCGCGCTGGACCTGATCGTCATTGCCCCCAGCAATTATCAAATCCTTCAGCACACCTTTCTGGCGTTTATCTATCACGCCAGTTGATTCAAGATCGCTACAAGATCGAAGACGACCTGAGATGGAAGGCTGTGCCGAGTAGGACCCGGGCTTGACCCTCTTGAGGTGAGAACTTTCATATGACCCAAACTGGTTCTGGCCAGAGGAGGAGGAAGAGTACTGGGACGATAGCACAGAATCGTTTCGTAGAGATCCTCGAGTTGATCTTTTCATTGAGATCAGGAGTGTTCGGGATTTTTTTTTTATACTGGGGTTGTGGAATGGAATTTGCGAGCACTGCGAGGAAGAATCAACCCTAATCAACCGTGAGAGTACTTAAAGGAGATTAGAAATTTTGGAAGATTTCCACATTTTTTAATCCCACGTGTGCAACTGCGTGTGCAACCACAAACCCAAACCAAATACAATGGCTAATGAGCACCACAAGTGGCTCAAGAAGCGTGATTGGCCCGCGGTCCAAGGAGCCATGTATGACCCAGAACGGGACTTAGATCTGCTCAGGAGAAAGTACAAGGAGAGAGATGAGCATGGACGACTGCCACATCATTGGCTGGCAGCGAAAGCTCAGACACACACACATGTTCTTGCCCATGTGGGCGTGCAGTCGATTGGCTACAATGAAGAGGCCCTCACCACACGAGACAATAAAGGCGAAACTCCCATCGACATTGCCCGTAGGAGTGGAGCCTGTGCTGAGATCATCGGCTTGCTCTCCCTCACTCCCGAGGAAGCTCGTTCGTTGGGTGGTAAGGAGATGCTCCGCTTGTTCACACCAGTGGGTTATTGGAGGGAGGAGATGGTTAGGTGGATCAAATCACGATCGTATGCAGACTGCCACAAGTTCATCAACGAGCACGATGACGAGTTGGTGCGTGAAGTGCTCAAATACTTCAATTCTAATCTTCTCAACCAGATTGCTTGCTGCAGCCAGAAATATAGCGACTCCCTCGTGTTTCTTGCTCTTCGAATGATCCATCGGCACCCACTTTCCCTTACTGATACATACAATGGCTTTACGGCCCTCCAGTTTGCTGAGGGCTCCAACTACAATGCGTGCAAAGAGATCCGAAACGTCCTCCGGCTCACCCCCAAGTACATCTCCTCCACCCCCTTCCCCACCCTCCTCCGACAACACCTCCCCAAACAGTTCGTCGACGAGGATGTCTTTGGCACCTACAACACCGTCTGCCAGTTCATCAAGCACATGAAGTACGACAAGGCTGAGCTGGTCGAGGTGGAGGACATGCTGAAGAAGCCGACCCACAAGTGCGACGTCTGCAAGACCGCCACAACGAAAGCTTGCGCACGGTGTAAAACCAGCTACTTCTGCTCCGCCGATTGCCAGAAACTAGCGTGGAAGAAGCACAAGAAGTCGTGCAAGGCACCGACGAGCCCACCAGCGAGTGAGGCAGAATTGCGGGTCTTGCACGAGGGCATGCTCCTCCTCAACCGGTGCATCCAGGAGAATGGAGCTGGGGATGGACCCACAAGTGTGGTGTTAGATTTCTTGAGAAACGAGTTAGGTTAGGTTATAAAAAATTGAATTTAAACCAAAACTATCCTCGTGACTTTCTCGAGGGTTGAGGTGTTTTCGTTGTGCTCTAAAACGACATGAAGCCACATGTGGCCAGTGACAATGATACGTAAGTTTGCAAAAGCTTCTGTTACAATCTCATTTTTAGTACAAGTTAAGAACTATACCAAGACACCTTCCAACTGTTAATTAGTACTCCACGGCAAGTTGACCATGTTGCTGCAAGTTTTCGTCTTAGCGTGGTGCCACAAAAACGTTTTTTGCAAATTTAAATTTCGAAACGCCGGCACGGTCACCCCTCGACCATCCGAGGCGAAATTGGTTTGCTCATAATTCATCAAGGTTAGTGCTAGTGACCCCCTTTTGTCATGTCCCAGGCCTCCGTCTACCCCATATACCCCCCGAACCGAGCTTTTGTACCCACAACCATCTCGAGGTGGTCGTGGTCGTCGATCGATCGGCCAAACACCCCCAATCTGAGCCCATCGTTTAGCCCCTCCTCCCTGCCCCCTCCTCCTCCAGTCCCCTTATCCACCCCCACCTCCCCATCCACCCCCCAACCCCTCATTACTGTGATCCCCACCCCCAACCCCAACCCCACCCAAAGTTGTTCCTCCCTCAACCCAAATCCGCCCTTGCCCATTTCAGAACTCTATTTTAAATTGTTACTCATTCCAATCGATCACCCCCCCACCCCACCCCACCCCCTGCTAACCCCACATCACCCCCACACCCCACCGTACCCGTAAATAATAACAGTAATTCATACCCGCAGTAATTCACAATGGTAAAGTCAAAAAACACAACTCACCACAACGAGAACCACAAGGCGTTTGCCAATGGTATTAAGAAGGCGCGCAGGACAAGATATTCGTCGATGAAGGGCGTAGATCCCAAGTTCCTCAGGAACCAGCGATTTGCCAAGAAATACAATGCCTTCCGCGGTCAGGCTGGGGGTCGGGAGAAAAAGGAAGAGTAAAATAAAATAAATCCCATCCAATTCGTCTAGCTCTATCATATCATTCATATTGTAAATCCCTCATCTTTTATCATATTATTTAACACACCTTTTAAACCTATCCTGAGTAACTCATTTCTTCATCATCCCATCAACCTTACTGATCAGAGTTGCGACAATGGTGGGATCGGCCAAAGTGCTAATGTCTCCTAAAGTGTCACTTTCTCCACTGGCAATCTTTCTCAAAATCCTCCTCATGATCTTCCCGCTTCGTGTCATGGGCAAGCTGTCCGCCGCGACAATCATGTCGGGAGTGGCAAAGGGTCCTATGCTGGTCCTGACCGCGTTCCTCAGCTCCTTCACCAGGCTGTCGCTTTCCACGCACCCGTCCGTGAGCATGCAGTAGCAGCAAATGCCCTGCCCCTTGATGTCGTGAGGGTAGCCCACGCACGCGGCCTGCGCGACGGCTGGGTGCGCGACGAGCGCGGACTCGACCTCAGCAGTTCCGATTCGGTGTCCGCTGATGTTAAGCACATCGTCGACGCGACCGGTGATCCAGAAGTAGCCGTCCTTGTCCTTCTTGCAGCCGTCTCCGGGGAAGTAGTACCCCGGGTAGGGTTTCATGTACACGTTGAGGTACCTGCGTCGAGTGAAGAAGGTGCGAAGCAAATTGAGTGGGGTTAGTAAAGTTTTTGAGTGGCTTGAATGTCTCGTATTCATCAAGGCTCGCTCGCGGCTCGCTTCACTCGCGGCTCGCTTCGCTCGCGGCTCGCTTCGCTCGCGGCTCGCTTCGCTCGCGGCTCGCTTCGCTCGCGGCTCGCTCACCTTTCGTGGTCCCCAAGGCAAGTGCGAGTGATCCCCGGCCAAGACTGTTTAATGGCTAGAATGCCCTCGATCTCCTCTCCCTCCTTCCACTCTAGCTCCTTGCCGGTCTGCGAGTCCAACACTACCGTGTCGATTCCGTAGCAGGGGAGGGTGCAGGACCCTGGCTTCATGGGAGTGACTCCCGGGTAATTCGAGATGACGTGGCCGCCGGTCTCTGTCTGCCAGTACGTGTCCATGACTGCGCACTTGGACTTCCCGATAACCTCGTAGTACCACCTGCGCCGAGCGAAGCGAAGCGCATTTTTAATGAAGCACGAGCGAACCAAGCGAGCCAAATGAATGAGTGGGTTTAGTTTAGTAGTGGCTCGTATATTCGTCTTCCACCACCTCACCCCCCCCCCGCTCCGCTCACTCACCTCCAGGCTTCTGGGTTAATTGGCTCTCCCACAGATCCGAGAGCGCGGAGGGAGGAGAGGTCGTACTTGTTGGGAAAGCTGTCTCCAAAACGCATAAGGGATCGGATGGCAGTGGGGGCGGTGTAAAAGGTGCTGATTTTGTGTCTCTCAACCATATCCCAGTACCTGCCGTTATCCGGGTACATTGGCGTGCTCTCGAACATGAACGTACTCCCTCCGTTCAACAAAGGGCCATAAACAATGTAAGTGTGGCCGGTAATCCAGCCGCAGTCGGCGACGCAAGCGAACAGGTCGCCTTCCTTCAAGTCGAAGGTGTTCTTAGTGGTTTGCATCGCGAACAACGAATACCCCCCCGTGGTGTGCACAACTCCCTTGGGCCTTCCGGTGCTGCCACTCGTGTAGAGAATGAAGAGAGGATCCTCCGAGTCCATCCACTCGCAAGGGCAGTACGGGCGCTGGTCAGCGACCACAGCGTCGAACTTGATGTCGCGCCCTTCCGTGAAAGGGGAAGCAACCTTGTCGCCAACCCTGTCCCAAACGAAGACGTTGTGGACGATGCCGTCAGCGACCTGGGACAGGGCCGTATCGACGATCTGCGTTTGTTTTGTGTTTTATTGGTTAGTGGTTTACAACATTTTTTTTCTGCTATGCTCACGCTCGCTCACTCACTCACCTCCTTCAAAGGCAAATGTCTACCCCCCCTGTAGCCCCCATCAGCGGTAAACACCCACTTACTCCCACTAGCGGTCACTCTCTCGGCAATCGCGGTGGCGCTGAAACCGGCAAAAATGATCGAGTGAACTGCTCCAATCCTCGCACAAGCGAGCATCACCATGGCCAGCTCAGGAATCATCGGCATGTAAATGGTCACGGCATCTCCCTTCTTGACTAACGAGTTAAGATGATGAGATGAGATGATGAGAAGGGGCTTTACAAACAAAATGTTTACACAACTCTCTCTCACCTCCCTGAGCCTTCATCGCGTTGGCAATCTTGCAAACCTTGTTGCGGAGTTCTTCATAGGTAATCCTGCGGATGTCGGTGGGCTCATCGCCCTCCCAAACAATGGCGTTCTGCGCAGCACGCTTGGGAAGGTGGCGGTCAACAGCATTGAAACAGGCATTGGTTTTACCATTCAAGAACCACGAAACAGAACCATCCTCAAATTTCCCCGAAGACACAGTGTCAAACGGCGCAAACCAGTCAATCATTTCGACAGCCAGGTTTCCCCAGTACTCATCCTTATCATTGATGGACTTGGCATGCTCAACCTTGTACTTGTCAAAGGCAGAAATATTAGGGGTGTCGTATACGTCTTTCATGCTAACTGAATGATGTTGAGAGGTGAAATGGTGTGTGAGTGTCACGTTCACAAAATGTCTTATTCAGGAAGAGCTCTTACCTAATTTAGCAAAGATCGCTTTCCGACAGATCGACAGCCAAAACTGTAATATCCGTAAGGTCGTCTCTATAAATTAAACTCTCTTAATACAATTATTACGAGGAAAGCCGACCCGATTACACCCCCTACAACGGAATCATATATCTTTTTCGCTGCTGCTCAAAACCCCATAATACTTGC
>BRYC01000100.1:30261-41675 GCA_030267985.1 Parmales sp. scaly parma | reverse complement strand
CCCTCCCGCCATGGCTCCCCTCACCCTCGCTTCCATTTCCAACCTCTCTTTCTCCTCCTTGGTCACGTCGTCTATTCCATAGCCCATGTCGCTGACGTCTTCATTTCTGAGCAAAACGTGCCCAGTGATTTCCTTCCACCTCATGTCCTTCAGCGTGTCGGCGTGCATGCTGTTCAGCTCACTCTGCAAGTACACCGCTTCGTCGTAGGCTCCACCCTGCACGTTGCTCTTCTTCTTCTTCCCCTCGATGAAGGCCCATTCGTAGTCGTCCTGCTTTATCTACTCCCCGTCGTCGGCTCGCTTCTCAGCGAGCATGGCCGCCCGTTTTCGAATAGCGTCGTCCCTGTTCTTGGCCTTCAATGCTTCCAGTTTGAGGTGCTGCTCGTATGCCCGCTTGGTGTTCATTGCATTTTCCTTCTTTTCCCTGTTGAGCAAAATCATTTCCCTTCGCTTTTTGTCATTTTCCGCCGCTTCCAGTTCCGCCAGTTCCTCCTTTTTGCGCTGCGCCGGCGCCGAGCGAAGAGGGTGCGAAGTAAATTGAGTTGGTTAGTTTAGTAGTGGATGTGGGGGGCATTCCCTTTAGCCCTTTCCGCTCGTTCGCTCACTCACCTGCTTCGCCTCCTTCTCCAGCCTAACCTCCTCGTTGTACTTGCTGGTGATTAGCTGGCGACACGTTAGATCCCAGGTAACGGCCGGGTCCATCAGATTCACAGTTTCTGCGCCGAGCGAAGATGGTGCGAGGCGCATTTTTAATGAAGCAAGAGCAAGACAAATGAAGCGAGTAAAAAGAAATGAGTGGGTTAGTTTAGTTTCTCTCATTTCCATCAAGGCTCGCTCGCTTCGCACGCACCTAGCGATATGAACTGGGCGTCTCGCTTCACCCGAACCCCGTGCTTCAAGAGCGCCGCCACCAAATCAATATTGCCGTGGGTGGCCGCAAACTCGAGAGCCGTGTGGCCTCCCTTGTCCACGTGGTTTACATCGCAGCCAAGGGCGAGGAGCCAGTTGACGTATTTCAGGTGCGTTCCCTTTCGTGGGTCGGGAGGGTTGAACATGCAAAGAGTCCCCAACGGTGTAATTCCCAAATCGTTGATTCTGTCAACCTCAGCGTGCGCCCTAACCAACATCTTCGCAATGTTGTACTGGCAGTGCCTCGCCGCGTAGTGCATCGGTGTGTTTCCCCTCTCTTCGGCTTCCTCGTGCACCACGTTCGGATCGGCGCCATCAACCAAGAAGTTGTGAATGTCATACCAACTTGGGGCCGCCTTCATGCACGCGTCGATGATGCTGCCTCCGTAGTCTTCGCTGTAGGGAGGTCCGTACTTGAACATCCCCCCCTTCTCAACCTTTAGGTCGACCATTTTCTTTATTTTGCGGAGTTGGCCTACGAAACCTTGGTACTCCTTGCCGGTCCAATCAATGTTGTTCAGCGGATTTTCCAGTGATTTGGCTGCATCGATTTCGTCTTGCTCCTCCTTCATCGCCATTCTGGCCTCTTCGATTCCGATGAGTTCGAGTGCGGTCACCTTATGGGCAGCCTTCCCCTTGAATACAATTTTCTGCTTTGGGGTGTCGAGATACTCCGGATTCAGGTTCTTCGACCTCATGGCAGATTCGACGGTGTTTCGAGGAACACCTTTGATTATTTGCATGAAATATGGTTTATACTTGGGATGCATCTGTGCCGAGCGAGCCATACGAAGCGAGTGTTAGTTTAGTACAATGTTTAGTTTTCGTCGAAAAAGAATGAATAAAGGCGAATCACTGAATCGGCCGGCAACTCCATCGCATGGAGGTTTTAGACGCTCAGAGTAGGACACGGTGGCGGTTTCTGTGCGAGGGGGGGGTAGAGGGGGGTTGTCCCGGTCCTGGTGGTCCCGGTCCTGGTGGTCCCGGTCCTGGTGGTCCCGGTCCCGGTGGTCCCGGTCCCGGTCCCGGTCCCCCACCTCATGTCGATGTTCATGTCCATACCCCCCTCGCCCTGTAAAAAAAATGTCACTCACCTGAGCATGCATGAGCTCTTCATTCTTTCCCAGGATAATCTCTGCCGGTCCGTCTTCCTCGGCTTTTTTTTCTTCGTTCTTGTTAACAGCATCAATATCTATTACCATACCACCGGGAGTGTTTGGTCGGGAGCCTGAGCCTGAAGCTGAATTTGGACGTGAAGTGGTTGTGGCCGAGGTTGGTCTCGAGCTTGGTGTTGGGATTTTTTCACCGCTCACACCATTACCGCTATCTTTGGCTTCGGGCATGGTTTTAAATTGGGGAGGTCATATCTTGCGAGTGTTGGAAAAAACAAATTTCAACAAATTCTTATTCAGTTTTCCCAACTCCAACTCCAACTCTCAACAACCACAAACAAGCAAACTAACAAACAACCCTTACAACCCCATCTCTACTTTGAAAGTCACCCTTACAACCCCATCTCTACTTTGAAAGTCACCATGGTAAAGTTCAACTCTGAGGGATCCATGGCAGCCCACTTCAAGCAAAAAATCCAACCATCAACAGGACAACAGCAAATCAGACAGTGGAAGGATCGCATAGAATCCGAGGAGAAAGTTGCGTTTACAGACAAGATGAACAAACGAGGCAGACGCAAGAAGGTGCTGACGAGCTCAATAAGGCGGTCTATCGACAAGCTTAGGGAGGCACTATTGCTGATAGTTAAAACGAAGGGGGGCACAGAGTTCTCAATTTTGCGGCACTGCTTCTTGGATTGGGATGCGGACAGGAGTGGAGAGCTGGCGTTCGACGAGTTTAGAAATGCAATGGCTAAGCTGGGGGTGAGGTTCAGCGACCAGGAGTGCCGTGATATTGTCGAATACTATGATGTAGATGGTGATGGGGAGATGAGATACGAGCCACTGGTGGTGGAGGTCATGAAGGGCGCGAAGCACTGGATGGAACACCCTAGTACTCCGGAAATCAAGGCGGAAACTGAAAAGAGGCGGAATGTAAATGTTCCGGCTTTCATGATGGACAAGGTGAATAAATCAAATTCAAATTCGCCAGTATCGAGCAGTAGAAGAAGTGGGATGGGGTCGGATTCGGAGCGGAGCAATGGCAGCGAGCGTTCACTCGCACTGAGCAGCAGCAGGTCAGGATTCGACACAAATCGGAGGTGAGCGAGCGAAGCGAGCCTTGTGACAGAATAGTGAGTATGGTATGTATGGCTTAAACCACTGAACTAACCTATCAACTAATCTTGCTCGCTCGCTTCATCTTGGTGGCGCAGCAATTTCAGTAACTTCAGCAACATGAGCAGTTCAAGTGCGAGCGAAATTATTCGGCTTCAGCAGGAATTGAACGAGGAGAAGGTGAAACGAGCGTTGGCAGAGGAAGAGGTGAGGGCGTTGCGTGGCGTTAAACTGCCCCCTAGTAATAATAGCAGTCGACAACCGAGCGCCAAGGCAAGCGACAACAAGGACGAAGAATTCGAAAATTTTAAAGTCTTCAAGCAGATGGGAAAGTTGGACTCGTTCGGCAGCCAAAACGCACTTAAGGAACTCAAGAAAATTTCATAATAAAAACCTAAAAGTCTACTTTTTCTTCTTAACCTTCTTGTCCTCGTCCATGTCCACCTCCAGTTTGGGGTTTATTAGCTTCTTCAGTTCCTCGTCGTTCTTGGACATGACCCGGACTTTCTCCATGAACAATTTCTCAACCTTTTTAGCGCAAACGTGGTAGTCATTGTAAGGGTCGGGGGTGTAAGTCTTGCAGTTCGTCGTCATTGTCACCACGTCGTTGATGAGGCTTTTCACGCTGTGGTACTTCATATCCTCAACGTTGTTCCTCATCATGACCAAGTTCATCGGCTGACCGATTGTGCTGAAATAGTTGGGAGGAGCATTCTTTAGGAGTGGGTTAGGTGTGGGTTAGGAGTGGGTTAGGAGTGGGTTAGGAGTGGGTTAGGAGTGGGTTAGGAGTGGGTTAGGAGTGGGTTAGGAGTGGGTTAGTCGCTCGCTCGCTCACTCACCTGGGGGGTAATTTCAGCTCGAAAGGGGTTCATCTTATCTATGCCGTCGATGGTAAACTCCAGCTTCCACAGGTAATCAACCAAGATCTTCGCATACTTTTCAAACTTCTCCCTAAGCTCGTTCTTGAGCTTCTCCATTTTGCGGATGAACTCGAGCTCGTTCTTGGACCTGATTGGACCGGAGGACGAGGACCGGTTACCGGACAAAATGTCCCCCAGGGACAACGTCGTTGCATTGCTCCCGAGCTTTGCACGGCGGCGCTCCTCCCTCAACATTTCTATGTCGCTGTTCTTCTTCAGAGAGGTGTGAAGCTGTGACGCGGCGGAATCGAAGTTTCCGATTGCAGCCGATTCTTTTGAAGATTGATTTTTCAGGAACGAAAATGGTGTCACCTCCGCATCTGTCGGAACCAACTCTATCGGGTCGAGGTTCTGGAGGGAGAGGACGAGGTTGTGGTTGGTCAGGTGGGTGTTGCTGGGGGACGGATCGCGGAGGTCGGAATCGTATTTTGATTTGAGGTTCTTGATCACGTCTTTTCTAGCTCGCCGAAGGACAAACGGATTCAGGGAAGTGGTGGAAAAGAAGGGGAGGGGTGTTGGGGGGTTGGGGGGATCCGGAGATGTGGTGGAGGTGGAGGAGGTAATCTTGGAGACCAAATCTACTCTCAAAGTTGTCGAGAAGGGGGGGAGAATGCACTGGTTGAGTGGTTTGAGGAAGGGGTGGTAGTATATGGGGGTGGGGGTCTTTCGGGATTTAATACGGTCCAGGCGTGAGCTGATGGAGTTAAGGAGGAACTGAGCTGATGAGGTGTCGTTCGAAGAGGATGATGAAGAGAGAGTCGGTTCAACATTCGTAATGGCATCAGCTTTTCGTTTCATAATGAGGGCTCCTTCGAGGTGGGAGGGAAGAGAAGGGGAGGGATTTTGATTTTTGATTTTAATTTTTTGCTGTCAGCACGTCAGCTCTCGGCAAAAAAAGGAATACTTTGCACTGAAGCTTTTGCAACAAGCAGCTGATCGATCGGGAACGTGTCAGCGTTTCAAACTTAACAGCTTCTCTTATGCTATACCATATGCTATTATAGACACCGCTAATAATTCCCATTTTTTGTACCAAATCCCCCAGGAAATGATCTCCCCATATGTTTCATATACTGCTGGCTTTGTCTTTACCTCCTTCGTCCTTCTGATAATCCTGCCCTTCTTCAGACCTTCATTATCAGAGCAGAGCCCTATCAAATTTCTAAAGTTAATAATGTATGGCAAAACACCAACTGAGATGGTTTCGGAAATCTTCAGCAATCATCTCAAGCGAGCCGACTCCTCTTCCGAGCTCCACGCGTCCCTCAAGGTGGAGCTATACATAAACATGGGCACGCTGATAATAGAACTTTGCGACTGGGCCGCAAAAATGCGCGTCTTCGCTTTCATACTTGCCTCCTCAAAAGACGAAGCTTTCATACTCAATTACGCAATCTTCGTGGTGTGCCTTTGCTCCGCCATGTTCCTGACAATTAAAAACCGCTACAGAATGGCCGTAGACATAAAAATAGACATGGACGAAGGCTGCCGCATTTCGCGGTTTCCAGCTTGCGGATTTTTATCTTCCCTCGATGTTGAGGTTCGCGCATACCGTCTCGCGAGGGAGAACTTCTCCCACAGACAAAGTCTCTTTCTGATGGCTATTCAGGAGTGCTGGGCTCTCCCCCTGACCCTATGGTTCATGTCAACGAAGACCTCGTGCGACGTTGCTGACAATGATGACTCCTCAATGTTCTCCAACTACGAATTCTTGACTTGCTTTGCGAGCGTTTGCATCTGCTTCCAGCTCATTGGCTACAAATGCAGCTTCATACCGGTGTTGATATCCAACAATGCGAGCATGGACAACTGCATCAAGATGGCCAAGTTGAGGAAGCAGCCCGACAGTAGGAGTGTGCAGCACCGAGGTCAGCGCACTGTCAACATGGGAACCTTGGAAGGCACCGCGGTGTCGGGGAGGCATCCAACCTATGGGCGCCAACCGCGGGGATCAGCACCGGCGGCAAGTAATGGGGGGAAAGTTTTGCCAGATAAACCTACACCGAATGATAAGGAGGCCCTTACCGACGCGTTGGCGTTTATCCAAAGGGAGGTGCTAACTGATGGCAACAGCAGCAACAGCGATACCGACAACATCAACAATACCCAGCGACGAGACAGCTTGTCTGGACGCGACGACTAAATTGAATAGATTTTTTTTTTCAAGTTTCTAAATCATTAGTAACGACGAGGAACTCCACCACAACACTGGTTGGTCCATCGCCAGCCCCAGGTCTCTGTATGCACATGTTCAGGAGGGCAATGCCCTTGTGGAGGGAGCGGAGGGAGGACGAGGTGGCGGGAGGGGTGGTTGGGGCTTTGCACGTCTTCTTGTGCTTCTTCCAGGATAGTTTTTGGCAGGAGGGGGAGCAGTAGAAGGTGTTCTTGCACCGGGCGCAAGGTTTGGCGGGAAGGGAGCTGCAGACGTCGCACTTGCGAGCCGGCTTGAGGACAGCCTCAATTTCGACCAGCTCAGCCTTGTCGTACTTCATGTGCTTGATGAACTGGCAGACGGTGTTGTAGGGGCCGTAGATCTCGTGGTGCTTGGTGGGGAGGGATCGGAGGAGGAGGGTGGGGAAGGGGGTGGAGGAAATGTCCTGGGGGGTGAGGCTGAGGACCTTGACTATCTCTTTGCACGCATTGAATTGGGGGTGCTCAGCAAGCTGAAGAGGGTTGAAGCCTTGGTGCTGAGTACCAGTAAGGGCAAGTGGGTGCCGATGGATCATTCGAAGAGCAAGGAACACGAGGAACTCGCTGTATACCTGGCTATTGCAAGCAACATTTCGAAGAAGAGCAGAATTGTAGTATTTGAGCACTTCACGCACCAACTCGTCATCGTGCTCGTTGATGAATTTGTGACAGTCTGCCCACGATCGTGATTTGATCCACTCTGCCATCTCACTCCTCCAATAACCCACTGGTGCGTACAAGCGGGCCATCCCCTCCCAATCCAACGAAGCAGCTTCCTCGGGAGTGAGGGAGAGCAAGACGATGATCTCAGCACAGGCTCCACTCCTACGGGCAATGTCGATGGGAGTTTTGCCTTCCTTGTCTCGTGTGGTGAGGGCCTCTGGATTCCAGGCAATCGACTGCACGCCCACACTGGCAAGAACATGTGTGTGTGTCTGAGCTTTCGCTGCGAGCCAATGATGTGGCAGTCGTCCATGCTCATCTCTCTCCTTGTACTTTCTCACAAGCAAATCTATGTCCCGATCTGGGTCAAGCATGGCTCCTTCTACCGCGGGCCAATCACGCTTCTTGAGCCACTTGTGGTGCTCATTGGAAGGCATAAGGATATGCTCGTGAAAAGATCTCAAACGAGAATGGGGAGAGTGTGTGAGGTGTGTTGCTGTGCCAAGGCAAGAGAATTGGGTTAGAAATTGGTGAGCTGGGCAGCTTTGGGGCAGCGGTTACCTAAAGGGGAGAAATGAAAATCTGAAAATGCTCGACATAAAGTCCCCTGCCATGTCGTGATTACATAGGTCGCTTTCGACCCTAGTTTCTCTCCCAGTAGCCCATTTATACACCCCTCGGCCCTCGGCCCACCTCCCCATCAATTAAGTCTATCAATTAAGTCTGTGAAGATGAAAGAACAGCTCCTCCACGGGCATAATAATTCTGTATATTGCGTGGCGTTGCGGAGTAACGGTCATGTGGCATCGGTTAGTAAGAGCAGGTCAATCATCATCCACTCGACCAGCTCCAACAAGGTAGAATACCGAGCTGACAATGTTTTTGCCAAAGGTGTCTATGGTCTTTGCTATCTTCCAACTGGCTCACTTGTGGCTTGTGACGGTTATGGGCCCTACTTGCAGGTACTTAGCCCTTCCCTCGAGATGGTCCAGACCTTGGTGGGACACAATGTTGGTGTTGTTTGCGTCACCGTCTCTCCATCAGGCTCCCACATAGCTTCTGGTGATTATGATAATAAGGTGATGATTTGGTCGGAGCCGGTTGAGGGTGGCGAGTGGGCGAGGGTGCAAGTGCTTGAGGATCACACGAGAACAATTTATGCAGTGTGCTTCTCCCCCGACGGCAAGCAGCTGGCTACTGGAAGCTTCGACAAGTCCATCAACCTCTACAGCTTCAACGAGGGAAATGCCATCTTAGCGCACACGTTGGAGGGCCACACCAACTGCGTCAAGTCCCTCTCGTTCTCTCCCGACTGCAAACTCCTTTGCTCGGGAAGTGACGATGAATCCATCAAATTTTGGAACCCTGCCGATGGAAGCTTGGTGAAGAGCATCGACAAGGCTGACAACTATCTCATCCATAGCGTCTCATACTCCCCCAACGGGCGTATTCTTGTGAGTGCCGGTGCCGACAGAACGATGAAGATCTGGGATGCTGAGACTTTCGAGCTCAAGCACACGTTTGAGCAGGAATTCACCACCCTCCAGCTCACCATCACGGCCGATTCCAACTACATTGTTTCGGCCAACAGCGACAACACGGTTAGATTCACCCCCTGCCGAGAGTACCACCTCACGGGCCTCACCCCCATTCTAAACCTCATTCTCCACATCGTCTACAAGCGAGACTTTGTGTCCTTCCCAAAACACTCCCGGCGGACTCCAACCCACGCCCACACCATTAGACTACTCGGCGAGTGCGTGTTCAACGGCGGCTACGACGTAACCTCCGTCATCCTCTCCTTCCTATCCCCGGCCCACCTCCCAATCCAAATCACGCCGACCAGGTGGAAATCTAAAAGTTAAGGGGAAGGGAAGGGGAGGCCTCACTTGTCTCTTTTCTCTTCAAAAAAATGATATTTTAAAATTGTTTTCATAAAATGTTGCACCAGCTGCTGGTACCGTTCAGTAACCCGCCCTGCTCCCCACCCCTCCTATAGTCGCTCTTTAAGCTGTTCCATTCGTAGAACTTCCAGTCTCTCCCCGCCAGTGGTCCTGCCACGCTCGTGTACCCAAAAGAGTTCGCTTCGAACTTTGCCATTTGCAATCGAAACCCGTCGTTTGGATGTATAAATGGCCGAACTGAGTTGTTGTTGAGTATAATAAATTAGTTTGGTCCCATCACCTCGCCTCCACACCCCTCCACACCCTCCACCCACTCACCTTTTTTGATGTGTTTGTAAATTTGGTTCAAGCAAATGTGATGCTCTGTCATCATGTACATTAAAATCATGCACACACTCCTCGACACGCCCGCAATGCAGTGCACCAAGCACCTGCCCTTCACGCTCTCAACGTGCTTCAAGAATTCTCTCGCCGACTCGAAGTCTCCAACGATGTCGTACTGATCGTTGTCGATGCAGTTAATTTTTCGATAAACGAAATCGTCGGGGTAGAAATTATCCAGCTGCTTGCAAACGTTCAGCACGTGAGTCACGCCGTATTTCTTCAAAATCCCCTTGTTGTTGGCTTCATCTCTCCCGCCCAAAACGATGTTTTGGGTGATTATCGACAGGCCGCGAAGCTTCTCGCTCCAGCGAACCTTGTGAACTCCTTTGCCGACTAGGCAATTGTTGACAATTTTCGGTCCAGGATACTTCCGGATGGCTTCCTTCGCCCTCTTTAAAATAGCTTCCTCCTTGCCGTTGATGTTGTAGTAGTAGTAGTTGTTGTTGTTGTTGTTGTTGTTTTTGTTGTCTCCATTTTCAATGGGAGACAAGCTGCTTCCGGGGGATGTTTTCTTCTTATTTTTTGCAGCGTTCTCAATCCTTTTAATTGCGATCGCCATGTTTCCGGCCTTCTTCCAGTTCTTCCTCGCTCTCTGCCGTATTTCTTCGTCCGTCAAATGCTTTTTATTTTGTGATATTTGGATGGGCGAAGTGACCCTGCTGTTCGCTGGACTTTTGATTTTGTTGACTGAGGTTTTCTTCTCGCCAGCCTTCTTGAAACGATTCGCGGCAATTGCCGTGTTGCCCACCTTTTTCCATCTCTTTCTTGCTTTTCGGGACTGGTCGGGTGAATTTAAAACAGGCTGGGGAGGGGAAGGAGATTTGTATTTTCGCGAAGTGCCAATGATTGGGTTTGTGTTGCTGTTTTTGGGGGGGCCAAAAACTACGTCCTCAAGCTTCGAATTTGGGCTGGAGCCAACGTAGATCTTTGCACCCTTGGTGGAGCGCCCATTTCGTTTTTTAATTGGTTTAAATTGGTCAAGTGCTGCCATTGAATTTGATTGTAGAGTTGACAAAACAAATGTGAGAGAAGGTTTATTTTGTGGGTGGAAGCGGCAAGTAGTGTAGAGTATCTGACTGATTATATTGTTGAGTGCGATAAAGCTGTTTAAACGCTGGGGCACGTGGGCACGTGGTGGATCCAAGTTGGCAACAAAATTGTTGGAATTTTACAATTTTTTTTGGTTGGCTTGGCTTATTTCTTTGCCAAAGCACACATGGAGTTCTCCACACACGTGCCGAATTCCAAAGGCTCGTCCTTCGGCCAGGTGCCAATATTGAAGACGAGAACAGGTCAACTACAACACAATTTCAAAATGAATAATTTATTAAAGATTATGAAAGAAGACCAACCCCCAAGCAAGCCCAAACCTCTACCAGAAAACTATTCAAGATGCAGCCTCTGCAACAAAATATACAAGCAAAATATAATTAACATCCACGAGGCGCAATGCACTTTAATTTCAAAGGTTGGAGGTTTTGTCGATCCCATTTCCCACTCGTTCAACTTTGCGAGCACCCTAAATTATGCGAGCACTCTCGATAGCAACAAGTTTCGCCAGTCAATTGACCACTCTTATGAATCCAAGCAGCGGCGAAAGCAGAATCAAAGCAAGAAGCGTCTTCCGGAGTTCGACGATTTCTTGTTTGGCCCCGGCCCTGGCCTCAAGACAAATGCCAATACCTTTACCAATCCCCAAAAAGTGAGAACCACCAAATCTCTGATGAAAGAGCTTTTGGACCAGAACAAGCAATTCTCAAGGAACGAAGCTGCGTGGAAGAAGTTTGAGCAGCTTGTGCAAAATTATCCTCAACAAAAAGTTCGCTTCAACGACGTTCCCTTTCTTGCACCAAACTTTTCATACGAGAGCATTTTCGGGATAAAAACAACCGCGCCGGAGAGCGAGCGGCGTAGTCGGATTCGTCAAATAGTGTTACGCTGGCACCCGGACAAGTGGAGCAATTTATTTGGAGCTCGAATTCACAAAGCGGATATAGAGGCAATCTTAGAAGGCGTGAAGCAAATGATGACGCGGATCAACGAGTTGAAGAACACGTAGCTTGGGTAGTAGAGAGTAGAGGAGTAGAGTAGTCTGAGGAGAGTGTAAATGATCTACCTTAATGAATAAATTTAGAACGTTTCGGAATGGCTGTGATGATCACGATTTTTATTTTCTCCGCTTTTGGTGCCACTCGAGGGCGTCGAGCTCCTCC
>BRYC01000100.1:0-13444 GCA_030267985.1 Parmales sp. scaly parma | reverse complement strand
GGGGGATGTATGAATTTGAAACATTGGTAAAACTCAATAAAGCTATAAAGTTTTAAAATTAATGGAGGGTTGTCATTTGTTACCTCATTCTTTTGAGTTATGAGGTTGCCGGCGAGCGCAACCGAGCGGTAGAGAGAAACTGCAGCCGTGAAGGAGGTAGAGGATGGAGCGTATTTGATTTGAAGGCCACCACAGTTTGCGCAAAACACAACCAAAGGAGAAGGGGCATTTTGGTCGACGGTGGAGTTTGGAGGGAGAAGGTGGACAAATGACAAGATGTCACCATCGTGAGGGAGAAAGAAGACCGAAACTGGGTGTGGATTGAAACCGGAGTGAACCCCAATAGACAGCCCCATGATGTATTGAAGGGTAGCAAAAGAGCAAAAAGAGGTCGCCTTGAAGGATTTGATTTAGCTTCTGGATTCGGCATAGGGAGGCTGGAGGGGAGAGAGGAAATAATATGGAGAGGGGATGGGTTGAAGTGAAACCTAAAACGTTAATGGGCACACATTCAAAACTTGTTACATTTTGATTTGGCACGTTGGGCATTTCACAAGCGAGGCACTCACAATCTCCAAATCACGCGTATTGCCACCTTTGACCATCCGTCGGACCCAATATGGCAACCAATGAGCACCACGAGTGGCTCAAGAAGCGTGATTGGCCCTCTGTAGAAGGAGCCATGCATCACCCAGATCAGGACATAGATTTGCTCAAGAGAAAGTACAAGGAGAGAGATGAGCATGGACGACTGCCACATCATTGGATGGCAGAGAAAGCTCAGACACACACTCATGCTCTTGCCCATGTGGGCGTGTGGTCGATTTGCTTCAATCGTGTGGCCATCACCACACGAGACAATAAAGGCGAAACTCCCATCGACATTGCCAGTAGGAGTGGAGCCTGTGCTGAGATCATCAGCTTGCTCTCCCTCACTCCCGAGGAAGCTCATTCGTTGGATTTTAAGGGGATGGCCCGCTTGTACGCACCAGTGGGTTATTGGAGGAGTGAGATGGCAGAGTGGATCCAATCACGATCGTATGCAGACTGCCACAAGTTCATCAACGAGCACGATGACGAGTTGGTGCGTGAAGTGCTCAAATACGACAATTCTGATCTTCTTCAAACAATTGCTTGCAATAGCCAGGTACACAGCGAGTCCCTCGTGTTTCTTGCTCTTCGAATGATCCATCGGCACCCACTTTCTCTTAATGCTACTCAGCACCAAGGCTACTCTCCTCTTCAGCTTGCTGAGCACCCCCAATTCAATGCCTGCCGGGAGATCGTAAAGGTCCTTCGCCTCACCCCCAAGTACATCTCCTCCACCCCCTTCCCCACCCTCCTTCGACAACACCTTCCCAAACAGTTTGTTGAGGAGGAGGTCTTTGGCACCTACAACACAGCTTGCACGTTCATCAAGCACATGAAGTACGACAAGGCTGAGCTGGTCAAGGTGGAGGACGTGCTGAAGAAGCCGACCCACAAGTGCGACGTCTGTAAGACCGCCACAACGAAAGCGTGCGCACGGTGCAAAACCAGCTACTTTTGCTCCGCCGAGTGCCAGAAGTCGGCGTGGAAGAAGCACAAGAAGGTTTGCAAGGCGCCGACGAGCCCACCATCGAGTGAGGCAGAATTACGTGTTTTGCATGAGGGCATGCTGCTACTGAACCGGTGCATCCAGGAGCCTGGAGCTGGAGACGGACCCACAAGTGTGGTATTAGATTTCTTGAGAGACTGCGGAGTGCCGAAAATAAAATGACTCTAACGGCGGTAAGCCAATCGAGGAAGGCCACGGAGAATGGTCGGAGCTTAAGGAGAATCAAGGAGGAGGAGGAGGAGGAGGGGGAAGGGGAAGCTTGGCGGGACAAAGAAGGGGAAGGCTGGAGGAAGGAAGGGGAATAACAATTATAAATATGTCAAAATTGCAAAATTTGTTCCCACATTATTATCCCAATATCAGTACAGTGTCATACCGCTCCGTGTGTGTGTTGACCGACGCCAAAATGGAACGCTCGCTCGCAACTCCGAATTTCTCACCTTCCGCTTGACCGCATCATCGTTGAGCTTATCCTTTTCGCGCTGCTCGTCCGATTTCTGGATTGTCAGCGAACAACATCCTCGCACATAAAGATGCGTCTGGTAGAACTGGCCACCGCGCTCATTTTTTTTGCGTCTAAAGACGTTGTGCGTTGGAGTTGTGGTGAATTTTATTTTTACACAGCTTTCGTAAATTCAGTATTTTGACAAATTAATTTTCCCAAGCATTTCACACTTTGTGGGCGGCGAGCTCGTCTTCCTCAATGAGGACAACTCCGCTCCTCGGCGTGTTCTCCCGACATTCTACTACATAATTCTCCCACCCCTTTTCGTTCAACAGCCCAGCACCGGCCAGCAGCGAACCGATCGACTCGGCTAGAGACGAGTCGCACATCGAGCGGCCCGAGTTGTTCTCGTTCTGCTCCCAATCATCGTTTACGTTGTTCACCAGTCTAGCTAGTTCGTCCTGCCCCTGTTCCTGCCCCTGTTCCTGCCCCTGCTCCTGCTCCTGCTCCTGCTCCTGCTCCTGCTCCTGCTCCTCCTCTTCGTTTTCCTCTTCCTCAATCACGCCGATATTCTTCCCGCCGTGAATCTCTACCCACGTTTCTCTTTTCTCTCCTCGAATTAATATATTCGTTTCAACTGGGAAAATGACGTTTTCCTGTAAAGTGGTAAATTGGTTAGGTCGTGTTGTGTGTTGTGTTGTGGTGTGGTGTGTTGTGCTGTGTTGTGCTGTGTTGTGTGTTGTGTGTTTTGTGTTGTGTGTTGTGTGAAGTGTGTTGCGGCAGTGGGCTCTCTCACCTCCTCCTCAGCATCAGCATAATAATTCCCCCCAATTTCAGTTCCGAAAGATGTCGACAAGTCAACCCCCACCACCACCCCCACCCCCTCCCCCTCCCTCTCCCTTTCCCACTCCCTTTCCCTCTCCCTCTCCCCCCCTCCGCCCTCGCTCAGCCACCGCTCCCTCCACAAGCACTCCTCGATGCTCATCTGCGCCACGTCAATGTGGTAGCCGTACTTTTTGACGAGCCTCGAGTTTTCGCCCAAATGCGGGGCGTGGTAAAGGTTTTCAACCCCCTTTTTCTTTTCCCCCATCCCCTTCCCCTTCTCCCCCCCATTCCCATTCCCATTCTCGCTCCCCGGAATTGCAACGTCTAGACAGATATCAACCCCCGCCGACCCCCCAACACCAACCCCAACACCAACCCCACTCTCAAACAGCTTCGCCTTGCCGGTCGTCAAGGAATAATTAATCGTAATTCCGTCAACAAACTTGGCCACCAAATTTGGGAGCGGAGCGTTCTCCATGAGCATGCACTTGGCAATCAAAGCCTTTTTTCCTTCCACCCCCTTCTTGTGGAGGAACAGGGTGACCTTGGGGGTGTTGGACCTGCGCCGAGCGAAGAAGGTGCGAAGGGGTTAGTAGTAGTGGCTCTTATTCTCGTCTGTCACTAGTTGTGATTAGCTCGCTTCGCTTGATCAAGGTTCGCTCGTTTCGCTCGCTCGCTCGCTCACTCACTCACTCACTCACCTGATGCTGTTAATGATTTGGAGAAGGCACTTGTAAATTTTGACGTGGGACTTTTTTGTTATTGTCTCAGAGAGGGAAGAATACAAGTGTTTGTGGTGGGGTTGAGATAAGTTGAAGTCGAAGTTGAAGCTGGAGGTTGGGAAGACGGGGAGGGTGGTGGCAGAAGTTGTGACAGAAGCGTTTAAAACTGACTTTTTCTTTGCCATTTTCTTGTGATGCTTCCTCACGTCTCTCGGCGCTCGCGAGAAGGCGGAAGAAACCAGCTCGTCATCCTCTTTCTTGTCGATCTTGCTCTTCCGGGTCGGGCTCCCAACGCACGCGGACATCCCGTCGCCGGTGATGTGCATCCATGCTGTTCTGGGCTTGGATTTAGACTGAGCGAAGCGGAGCGGAGCGGAGCGGATTGGAGCGCAAAGCAGCAGCTGTTAGAAGATGTGTTTGTGTTATTTGTTGTCACGGTTGTGGCTCGCTTCGCGCTCACCTTGGACTTGGTCTTTGACTTTGACTTGGACTTGGAAGATTTTGTCGACAACGTCACCTGCGCAACGACACCCATGCCGTTCGGGAGGATGAACGTAGTCATTTTCCGGGTAGGCGTCAGTCTGCAAGTGTGCTTTGCCGGGCTCAACCTGCTCAGATCTAGCGGTTCGAGCACGGAGGAGTGATTTTGGTATTGGTTTTGGTTTTGGTTCAGGTTTTTGGGGGGCGTCGATTGGGACGCATTCGCGTTTCCATAATCCACCGAGCTCATCATCGGAGGAGCAGAAAACTGGTCGATCGTGTTGAGGGGGAACGGGATCTCGTCTCGTTTGTTGTTGTTGCTGTCGTTGTTGCTGTTGTGGTTATTGTGGTTGGCGTAGTTGTAGTTATAGTTGATGTTTGTGGAAGAAAGCATTCCGTAGTGAGCGGGGTTCCACTCCGTGGGCCCGTCATTTTGGAACCAGTGCTGGGGGCGGGAATTGCTTGTACTTGTTACGAAGGCGGCACTGCTGCTGTTACCCAAGCTGCTGGTGCTAGCATTGTCGTCTTTGTAGTTGTTGTTGTTGTTGTTGTTGTTGTTGTTGTTGATATTACGATTATTACTTTTATCGTCGGCTGCTAACTGATTCTTGACGAACTCGCTGGAACGATGAATCGCGGGGGGCGAAAACATTTCCTTGTTGGTGTCGTGGCGGGGTTGCAACGGGGTCTGGGGGTCGTGCGAGATTCTAGCGATCTTCATTGGGGAGAGCTCGTAGGAGCGGCGCGGGATGGAGGCGCGGGGCAGAATTGATTCTCCGTCGCTTCCACACCCGAACGACCGATCGCGATCGGCGTTGAAAAAGGGGTGAAGTTCCAATATTTCGTCCACCTTGCCCCTCCCCTCGGGGTCCACACTTAGCAGCTGCCTCAGCAAATCTGCGCCCGAATTGGGTGGGTTAGCTTAGTAGTTGATGTAGCCATTATATTATGTCTGTAGCCGTTGCGCGCTCGCTCACCTTTGCTCTCGGGACAAATAGCCTCCTCAATTAGTCTCGGCAACGCCCACTTGCCCTTCAGAACGCGGGAGAGGGTCAGACCCACGCCGCCGGTCCCGTAGAACGGCGGAACTGACACCAGCATCGAGTAGAACAAGCAACCGACGCTCCAGAGATCGGCGGGGAGGCCGTGGCCGACGTCGGCGTCAGCGTCAGCGTCAGCGTCAATAGCGACCCTGTAGTCGGAGGAAAGAGCAACCTCCGGAGCAATGTAGTTGGGGGTTCCGCATATGGTGTGCTGGGCATTGTTCCAGTCAGAGTTCTGGGGCATTTTAACGGCAAGCCCAAAGTCGGCTATCTTAATCGTGTAGTCAAGGGCGTTGGAATTGGTTGTTAGGGGGGAAAGGGAGGTGGTTGAGATGGTTAGGTTTGGGTTGGGCTGGGGGGACGATGGCAATGGCGATGGCGAGGATTCTTCGTTGGAGAAGAGAAGAATGTTCGATGCCTTCAAGTCGCGGTGGGCGATCCCTCGCTCGTGGAGAAAAGAAACGGCGGAGAAGATCTGGGAGAGAAAATATCTACATTCGAGGATTGACAACACCGGGGAGTCGGATTTGGATGAGGCGGAGGCGGAGGGGGAGGGGGAGGGGGAGGGGGAGAGGGAGGGGGAGGAGATGAGGCGCTTTCGGCGACGCACAAATGATTGGAGGTCACCACCAACACACAGCTCCATGGAGAGACCAATCAGGTCGTCCGAGACACGGAACGACTCGTAGATTGAGAGGATATTGGAGTGACCGTTCACCCCAGAAACGGAAGCATGAACCTCAATCTCGCGCTTTATTGCGAGAAGGTCGGATAGGTGGGGGGAGCCTTTGGGATGGGGATTAGACTTGGGACTTTTAATGTTGCTGTTCTTGGAGCGAGTTTGGAGAGAGAGGGAATTGTTTTTTGCCGATATGTTGCGCTTGGACTTAACCTTGTTAATGGTTATCAGCTTGATGGCGACATCATTGCCGGAGGTGCGTAGCTTGGCAGCATGAACCTTCGCAAAACCGCCCTTGCCAATTAATCTTCCAAGGTCAAAGTTCTCCAGGTCGAGGTAGGCCATAACTCGTGAACCAAACTATTAGCTTTAGCTTGGGAAAGGTGCTTGGGAGAAGTGAAGTGAATTAACGTGAATAATGAAACACAAAGTTTTTCACATCTTTTCCCACCTAAAATATTTGTAGCTTTGGTGGTCCCCTATAGCTCTTTAAATCCTAGCTTCTCTCTTTCGACCCTATATACTCCACTAGCCGAGAAATACTCCCCTCAGCCATCATCCGACCTCCCGTCAAATTTGTTTGGCCAGATTTATGTCTCCACAGTACCCATTTGAAGTTTTTGTGTCCAAGGAAGACTTCAAGTTCAACGCTTCCCACTTTGTTGCATACAGAAATTACCGCGAAAGAATTCATGGACACAACTACAAGGTGTCGGTGCGTTTGATTGGGGAGCGGATCCAGGAGGATGGATATCTCCTAGATTTTGGCGATGTCAAACGAGCAGTTCGCAAACTCTGCAAGGAGATGAACGAGCATTTTATTTGTCCAATGTTGAGTGACGTGATAGAAATAAGAGAGTTCGAGTTAGCTGAGCTTGTCAATGGCAATCCCAATTCCAATTCCAATCCCAATCCCAATCCCAATCCCCACCTTCGTCTCCTTTGTGAAGACAAGACGATGTTCATATTCCCAAGCTCGGATTGTCTGAAGCTGCCAATTTCTCACGCAACGACGGAGGAGCTATCCGTCTATCTCTTTGTCGAAACTTTGAAAGGGCTCAATGTCGAGACGCTCAAAGCGCGGGGAATCCGCCTGATGGAAGTCACCGTTGCAGAGGCCGAGGGTCAGCAGTCTGTTTTTCGATCAGCTGTGGACAGCGGCGTCGATCTTCTGGACAAGTACATTCCCAAGAGCAGCGGCAGCAGCAGCAGTCATACAAGGGCCTCGGCCGAACGGTGTCAAAGTTTTCAGGTTGGTTGCGCGTCATGCTCTGGTGTTTCATTTTTGCCTTGAGCCATTTAGAAAAGATATAGGAGCAAGGGTAGACATCGTAGTACAATCCAAAATTTTGTAATGTTATTGATTAAATTTGTTTATGGATCATCTTCATTCTCCTCCATATTGGCAGCTCTACCGAACACGCTCCCGACCAAAAAATTCTGCTTCACTTTGGCTCCCCAATTAACCCCCTCCGGCTTCCTCAATCTATCCAGCCTAACGGTCTGCTTTAGCTTGAGCTCGCTGCAATCCACCTCGATGAATTCGGGCAGCTCGACCCCCTCCTCGATGACGCAGTCAACGAAGCGGTTCTGCGCAAGCACGAATGCTCCCCTCTTGAGCGCGGGGGAAAGCTGCGCCGAGTGATAAATTATAAATTGTTAGTTATAGTAGTGGCTGGTATTCTCGTTTTACTCAAGGCTTGCGAGCTGTGAGCGAAGCGAGCTGTGAGCGAAGCGAGCTAAGCGAGCCAGCAACACCATGCACTAGTTGTGACTAGCGCGCGAGCGAAGCGAGCCAGCAACACCATGCACTAGTTGTGACTAGCGCGCGAGCGAAGCGAGCCAGCAACACCATGCACTAGTTGTGACTAGTTCGCTTCGCATGCTGCTCGCTTCGCTCGAAGCTCGTATTCTCGTCTTCCTCAAGGCTTGGCTCGCTCGCTCGACTCACCTCCTGATTCACGTATTTGAGGGGAATGGAAACAACTCTGCCGGGCCAGTAACGCAAGAAGTTGCAGTTCATGACTTGATTCTGCACAGGATGCAGCTCGCAGTGCCTCGGCAAAACCGTGAACTTCTCTGCACTTCCCTCAATCTCCAGCTCATAAACCCGCGACTCAAACACATTTTTGTGGGCTCGGAGCTCGGCTTGGATGTCAGTGTGCTTCACAACGACTTCAATCGTTTTGTTCAGCGGGTGGTCGGCCCCCTTACCGAAGCCTTGCACATCGTTTCCGTAAATTATGCCGGGGATCAGCCCCTCCCTTCGAAGCCTGCGAGACACCTTTGAGCCAGCTGTGCGGTTGTTTATTCCGCTTTCTTTGCGCAAAACACCTTTTAGCTTGTACCTATTTTCCGTATTATAAACCTTATCATCAAGTTTTTTTTGTTTCTTAGCTTGGTAACGCTCATGGGGTGTGGATTCGGGATATTCAAGGTCAGAAGGGGGACCGATTGGGATTCCCTTGTAAAACTCACGGTCATCGTTCTCCTCTCGGAGAATTGAGGTATCGCCAGATCCATCACCCTTCGTATAGTTGTTGGTGGAGTTCGTGTTGGAGTTGGTGTTGGAGCTGGCAGAGAAATAGGCTGATAATTTTATTGTTGGTGATTGCCTTTTGATTGCGTTTGAGCCGATTCGAGCAGCAAACCGCTGCATCAGATTTAGTGGTTGGTGTGTGGAGTGGTACGACGAGCAGCTTGGATGTGTAGTTGGAGAGGGCCAAAAAATAGATATCTGTGAATATCTGCAAACATCTCACGCTCTTTTTTCAACTCTCCATTATCAGTCCATTTTACCAAGAGAGACGTTGGTGAATGAAAATTATCTTTCTTTTCTTGTGTGCAGCCTCCGGCTTCACGTTCACACGAAGTTTCAACATCCATCGTAACCTTCACACAACAACATCAAAAACAACAACAACAACAACAACAACAACCAAATCCCTCCTTTACCTCCTCCGCAGCAACAACAATGACTTTGACGATGACTACGACGAATACGACAACAAAAGACCTCCCCGTAAACAAAATATCACCCAAAACCCCTCCTTCTTTGACGGAATCCGCCTGCCCAAGCAGCTCACCAAGGCGCTGGTAGCTGGTGTATTCGTCATTGGGGTGGCAACAGGTGTGACGGTCGATTCAGCCATCAATACAAACCCCAAGGATCTCGCTTCTCGTGATGCTATAGATAGGCAGGCCCCAAACCCAAAAGTTTGCACAAACTATGGCTCCTCGGCGATGGCCTTTGACCAGCGAGTTTTCGTTTCATTCAATCCGTTCAACGTTTACGTCGCCCAGGCAGACGTGAAGCCGGCTTGCGTGCTGCGGCAGTCAAACGTTGTGCCGGTTCTTATGCAGGACAAGCAGCTGATCAACGAAAAGGAGGTCCGAGGCTGCAAGGCAAACATGAATACATGGGCGTTTGTTGGCGATCTGAACGACAAACCGCAGCTGTCTTGCGTCTACAAGAGTGAGGATGCTCAGAACGAGTTTTTGAGCAACCCGAAAGTTGGTATCGGGGAGGATGTGTATGACGATGAGAATAATATCAAAGCGGTGGATGTGTCGACTAGGAAAGAGGTCAAGAGAGTGAGGAACAAATCACAAACGGACGGGAGGATAAATAAGCAGCCGCTCTTCTCGACTGGGAAGAACTATTAATTAATTTCTTTAAACTACCGTCTAATCGGCAACAATCCTTCAGCTTGAAGCATTATGAACTCCTTCAACACCCCCTCTTCGTTATTGATATTCTGTGTTATGCGCTTTGCCACCTGCTTGATGACTTCTCGCCCGTTCAACATAGCCACACCATATCCAGCATCACGAATGAATTCAAGATCGTTGTACCCATCGCCAAACGCGATCAAATTCTTCCTGTCCAAACCCAAATGAGAAACCAGGCAAGCGCAACCGCTGCCTTTGGAAGTGGCCAACACCTCGACGAAAAAACCACCCTTGATAACATTCGTTCCCTCAGGCAGGTTTAACGCAAGCATGTTTGCGTACACGTTGTCAACATCATCTTCCTCAGCCATTATAAGTGTTTTTTCCGGTTCTGGTGATTCCGCAATTGCCTCTGAGTAGTTCTCGTCCACATGAAAATGTTTGGCTCCTGTGAGCGAAGCGTACCGTTCGACCAAACTAGTGTGAGAATCGGAGCATGCGTGTACGAAGATCTTGTCACCAACATAATACTGACAGAGATGTCCAGATGCTTTGCACGCGCTCAGGATGGCCTTTGTCGTGTTTGCTGGGACTTTTGCTTTAAAGATTGAGGATTGATTTGTTGTGCTGGCTGGGTCAACACCTCCCCTCGCAAATTCCACTCCAACTGCACCGTTGTACAGAACGCAAGGGAGAGGCTTATCCAATGCTAATTGCTGGACATACTTGTACACACCAGGTAACGACCTCCCAGTGCAGATCATGATTTGGATTTTAAGGTTGCTTAGCTCACGAATCTTCTCTACCGTTGTTTGGCTAATGGTGTGATCATCAAGGAGCGTACAACCGTCAAGATCTAGAGCAACAGCATCGTACATATGCACTGAAACACGATGATGAATTTATAATTTAATCTGAAGTGCTGAAGAGCTTTTCATCGCACAAACGTGCACAAACGTGCCAGTGTCAGGAATTACCTTAAACATGAAAAATTCTGCTCCACTTGTACATCTTGGAGGAGCCCCTCCGAATTTGTCAGCTGTCACACGAAGCTCTAGAACCACTTCTGATCCCTTGTCAAATTTGCTTGCTGCAACCGTGCCAGTTGCCTCTCTCCCATCACAACCACAACAACATCCCCAACAACAACCCCAACAACATCCACAGCCACAGCCACATCCACAACCACAACCACAAACACAACCCCCCGCAAATCTACTCTCCCCATTGCTATCCTCCACCCTCATTCCTCAGCTTCCTTCCCCCCTTCCCCACCTCTCCGCCACTTCCCCCCTCCCCCTCTCCACCCTAACCACCCACATAACGTCCCTTCAAGCCCCCCTCCCATCCCGGCAAGTTGCCGCAACCTTAAATTGCACAAAAGCAATTCTCTATCCTCCAGCAATTCCAATTCATCAATCTGACTCGGAAGTTGAGTGGTCCGACGACAATAACGGTGGCAACAAAGTGTGTGCTTTCTTCCGTTCTCTTTTCTCCTACATAATAGCCGAAGGCTTGGTCTCGTCCAATTCCAAATCCAATTCCAATTCCAAATCCCATTCCCTCCCCTCCCCCCCCCCTGATAGCATCTCCCCCCCACCCACCCTCGTTGCGTTGTTCTACGTTCTCCTCGCAATCCACTTTCGTTCAGTTGTGGGAACGACGAAGTGCGACGACGACGAGAAGTATTCTGGCGAGGAGCATAAAAAAATGAGGAGTGACTTGGTGAAGTTTTCCAGAGGGCTGCTTCGTTCCTACTCCTCCTCCAACAACGACAGCAACAACATCGACAAACTCTTCAACCCACCTCCAACTTCAAGCTTACTCATCATGGGCAGCGAGTTCTTGGACGCTGAGAGCAAGAACATCTCCGGGGACTGCCTCCACTTGCTGAGGGTGTTTGAAAAGAGGAGGGGGGACCCCAACACAAACTCAAATCTACTAGAAATAGAAGTCGCAATCGCTCGCGGCCACCTCTCCCGGAAGGAGATACCTGCTTACACGTGCACAATGCTTGGAATTCTCGACATTCCAAACTTGACAAGACTGGAAGTCGGCCGCGTGCACTCCGCGCTTGGCAAGGGATTGCTGAGTTGCGGTGTCGACGGCTGGAAGGAGCGGTTCGAACTTGCGAGGGTTGAGTTTGAAGAGGGGGGGGGGGAGGTTGGAGTGCTGGAGGTGAGTCATTACTACACTCTAACTATAAATAATATGAACTATATAAAACTAACTATACGGTATACGGTGCAGATTGATGTCAACAAGGGTCTGGAAGCTTTTGCAAATAAGAACTATGGCAATGCAACCTCCATTTTCTCGAAAGTTTCCGCAGCCGCCGGATTGCTGAAGGAGGAAAAGGAACTGCAGGTCACGGCGGTCCAGAACATGAGCATATCGGCCCTTTACTCTAAGGACGTTCCGCTGGCAGTTGCAAACATCGAAAAACTCATTTTTGACAATGTTGACTGCATGACGAACGAGGTCATTTGTAACCTTGCCACGTTGTACGACTTGCTAGAGGCGGGGGGAAAGAAGAGCGAGTTGAAGAAGATTGGGGATTCGTGGGGACTGAGCGATGTCAAGGTTGAGAGTTATCGATTATAATAATTTTCATCATCGGTACACAACTTACTTTAACCTCAACTTTAATTGTGGCATTTGTTTCCTCCTTCTCATTTTTGCAATTGGGGCAAGACCAGGACGCATTGCCCTGGTCTGCTGTTTCAGATGATGTTGTTGTTAATCGAAATCACAAACACCCTCACAGCACAGCACCTTTGAATTGCACCTCAGCTTGATTTAAGTCTACTGCTGCTTGTTTTTGCTGTCTCGGTAGGCTGTACGCGTGCACACCATTGTTCCGGATCTGTGGAAAGACTTCGTCTTATCACGAACTTTATAACCAAGATAGCCTCTCGATGGGGGTGCAATCTTAAAAGAGTATAGAGAGTCAAACTACCAGAAGTTTAACCTTTGGGTTATTTCGACGTGTGCGTAGCCGACCAACCGTGGAAGCAGACCGACGTGGTGATTGCCCAGCTAGCATTGCATGCTTGACATTCATAACATGTAGCAACGATCTTGCAAGATTTTTTTTAGTAAATATGTCGTGCCCAATTAGCTATGAGCTCGCTCTTAACTTTCACAACACAACCTATCAACGCAACGAAGATAGCAGTTGCTTGTTTCTTTCTTTGGATAAATTCGATTACCTCCAATGTGTTGAGCAATGTGGCAATCTCAACTCAACAATGGCAACTCCACAGTCATTCATAGAAGAGCGAACTCTGAGTCGGCGAATTTGGCCCGACGGAGGGGATCTGTGGTGGCTTGGAGGCTATCGAAGCAGTCTCACTGACGATTTCGTTTGGCAAGATGGATCTGACTTCGTTTACAGTAACTGGAAGGTTTACGAACCAAACAATTTTGGTGGTACAGAAGATTGCTTAGTTGCCGGGGCCACAGGCTGGCGAGATGCATCCTGCACATTGAAATTCATTTGCCTGTGCCAATCTGGCTCGACTCTGACCGATGATTTCCTTCATTTTGGCAAGCAGGATATTGAGCGTTCATCTTCATCTCTACCCGGACAACATTGTGTTGTTGGGGATTTCAGCACAATCTTGTGCGCTAGTATTACAATCCAATCATACATGGGTGCCGTCCAGCTGCTCCTTGTCCTGGTTTTCTTCCTGGTCAAATTCTTTGCCCTCACCAACTCTAGCATTTTGCCTAACACGGATGAAAAGCGCGACAGTATTACAACAACCATTGGGCGTCAAAGCAGATAAGACTATCCGATATTGTCTCATGCTCTCCTCGAGCATGTACGTGGCCTGTACGGGTGTTTTCTGCATAGATTTGGGTTTACCCTTCGTGGGGTGGCTCGCCATTGCCGGGAGCGTCCTCTTCCCACTTGTCTACATCCCTCTCTCGACCCTACTGGTGAACGAGCAGGCACACTTGGCGAAGGTGATGTAT
>BRYC01000099.1:8502-23909 GCA_030267985.1 Parmales sp. scaly parma | reverse complement strand
GTGAAGGTGAAGGGGAAGAGGAAGGGGAAGCGGGAGGGAGAGATGAGCTTCAGTGTTTGGAATTTGGTAATAAGCAATGTGCTGAGCGTGGTTGTTCTGCTCGTTTGCTTCTTGCTCACGAATGGAGGGGGGGGGCTCGTTGCGTGGTGTGTAGTGGGGGGGGTTGCATTTTTCTTCGGGGCGTTAAATTTTGCTAGCGTGAAGCAGGTCAACAAATTGAGAAAGCAATAGTGAGAAGTTTTTTTTTTTTTTCATTTGTTGATTATTGACGCTAAGATGGCTAAAATTGCTCCTTGCGGGTTTGAAACGCTGCCTCGGAGGATTGTTGAGGTGGCAACATTATTGGTCACGAGCGACTCACAACGACTAGCACGCTCCTTTTTAAGCTCCATCCCCAGTTCATTTTCGTTGATCGTGAGGGTGATGAATTTTGCACCTCTGTTGTGGACCAACGATTCCCGAACTAGTCGCTCGGTGGCTTTACAACGCTGCTCGGTATAGCCACCGGTAAGATTGATAATGACGTCGGCCTGGCGGAGTGCATCTTCCTGCCACCCAACCCAATCACTGCCTACAATATCAGATAAATCACCACCGTCCCAATCCCGAAGCTTGACGTTTGGGTTTGTTTTAAGGTAACGTTGGCCGAGCCAACCAAAATCTCTCGACACCCGGTTGGGAGACGACGAAAGGAATGAATTTCGTGCAAGGATTGTGATTTTGTGGTTCTGTGAAGCGAGTTTCGCTGCAAGCTGAGCACCTATCAAACCTGTCCCCCCGGGGATAAGGATGTTCAAGGGGTAGGAAGGGGGGAGGAGTACGAAGAGAATTGAGACGAGGAAAAGCATTTCGTCTCGGCGGATCGTGAAATGAGTGTGCACAAGCACGTGCAGAGGTTAGGGTTTCAATCACGAATGTTTGCTGCCAATTTCGCTCTTTTTGTTTATTTTGATTTGAGAGTTTGCCATCTGGATCGTCACCTCGTGCTCCAACGTGCCAACTTCCCAACAAATTCACTTCCCCACACATTGATTTCCTCACTTAACACCTCACCTCACTACAATAATCTTCCTGATCTCTTCTGCTCTCGCTACTCTTCCTCTCTCCCTTCACTAAAAGATGCTCTTCGTCTTCATAGTGGATACCTCCCCCTCGATGGCTAGCCCTCTGCAAAATACCACCCTCACCCGTCTGGACCTCTCTAAACAATTTATTGAAACGTTATTGAAGAAGATAAATAGTAGAATTGCCCAAACGAACAAAACTCGTCCACTGTCAAATTGCAAGTGCCACAATTTTAACCACTACTATCCCGATCGATTTGTGCTGCTTACGACTGAGCCCACGCATCTTTCTAAGAACCAACAACCAATGACCCCCCCTCCGCCGTTTGCAACCTACGTGAACAGCAAGAAGAAAACTTACCAATCAGCAGGTACAGCAGTAGACGAGGAAATTTGCGCAAGCTGCGGCAAAAGATTGACCAACTACAAGGCCTACATGCAGCGAATAAAGCACAACCACGCGGACTTTACGAAGCGGCTCAAGAACGTCCAGACTGCGAAGCCGACCCCTGACAACCAAAACAACCCTTCCCACAACCTCAACCAAGCTCTTTCGCAAGGGTTGAAATATTTGAGCGAGCACCGGTCCACAACGCGAACGGACGAGGGTTTTGGCTTCGGCCGACCGACACTAGATTCCTACAGCAACGCAACATCATCTGCCGCTTGTCTGATGCTCGTGACCGACGGAGAGTGCCTTCGTCAAACCAGCAACAGGTGAGCGAGCGAGCGAGCGAAAATGGCTACAGCCACCCCCACTAACTTACTCAATTCGTGTTCATGTTCGTGTTCGTGTTCGTGTTCGTGTTCGTGTTCGTGTTCGTGTTCGTGTTCGTGTTCATATTCGTATCCGTGCTCCAGCAACGTCGGCCTGCAGATCAAGTTTCCTAGTGGAAATCCCCTCGAGAAAATGTACAGGGAGCCGTTCCGCTGGGACCAGCGGCTCTTCACGGTTGACGTTAAGAATCAGTATTCGAACGTGCACAAAGCGCTCAAGGCGATGTGCGAGGTAACCGGTGGAGGTGTGTTGGATGACGTAACGAGCTTCAAAATAGTGGGGGAGAAGGTCAATAGGATCTATGACATGGTCAGCCCTGAAATATCTCCTGGCGAGAATATGAATGAAACCCTGTGCCCACCCCCAGCCCCATCCACACTCCCAACACCTGTGCTAGTTGAAGGAGGGGGCGTGATAACGCTACAGGCACTGGACTTGAACACACCCCAAAAAGATAGCATGAAGCGGGCTTTGATGATCTGCAAAAACAGAAAGCCTTCGATTCCCCTTCCCGAATCGCACCCCCCCAGCAGAATATTGACGAGCTTGCCGCCGAGAAGTGCCCATCCGAACTTGAAATACTTTACGAATCCCAGCGCCTTGAATTGCCCATCGTTCTCCGCGATCAAATTGCTTTCGAAGGTGAGCATATACTAGTTGTGACTAGCCACATCCATTACTGAACGTTAACCTACTCAACTATTTTCGCAGTTGGAAACATTGGATAAATTGCTGGGATGGAGGCCAGGGATCAAGGGGAATGGGCGGATTGTTTTTGTCAGAGACGATTACGAGGTTATAAATTGTCCGGCATTCGAGGGGGTGGGTTTAAGTGTTGGGGGGGTGAACAGTTCGAACACGAACGAGAAGGGCCATTACTTTCCTGTCGGTTTCGAAACTGTTTCCTCCTCGAACGAGAAGAAGTTTCTCTCCATGGGCTACCTCCACGTACCCGTTTCATCCTCGACATCATCATCGACCCTCACAATTCTCCCCCCCGACCCCCACATTCTAATCCCCCTCATCCTCAAGGCCGTCAAAGACGAAAACAAGGTAAATAAATGGGAGGGTCCCGACGTTAACCTTGATAGCAACGAAAACGCCACGATGGATCAACAATCGACGAAGCACGTCCAGCTAGACGACAACTGGAAGAAGGAGGTGAGCGATCGAAATGAAATGCTGCGAGCGAGCCGCTCACCTTGTGGAACTCACACTCACAGTTCACACTCGCAGCTCCGCGGTTACTTGTTCAGCATTCCCACATACTACAAGAGTTACATGAAGAGGTACATCAGGCCGCTTCTTCCAAGATCCGCCTCGAGTCTGTTCAATTCTGTTGGAGGCGAGGACGGGGACGGAGAGAAAAAGGAGGATATCACCTTGGCTGCGAATTTTGATCCCAACGAGAATAGAACTTGCTTCGTTTGCGGTTTACCGGGGCACATTTCGCAAAATTGCACTGCTCATTTGGCGCAGGAAAAGGGCGGAGGATTTGGAGCAGGTAGAGACCAGAATGAAAGCATTATTGAGGTGAGCGAGCGATGCGAGCTAGCCTTGAGGAAGACGAGCATACGCTACATCACTACTAAACTAACCATATCATGCGCCTCGCTTCGCTCGGCGCCGGCGCAGATGTGCATGAGCAGCCTGTGCAACATTGCAATTCAAAAGGGCATCGAGAACAACGTCCGAGAGTCGAATAATTTAATTCTGCGGAGTGAGCAGGAGTTCATGATAAACTCGAACGACAAGACGACTCTCATCAACATCACCGGTGGCGGCGTTCATCCGCGATCTTCAAAAAATAATCACCGTCGCACGTGGGGCAACTACGACGACAAACTGTTCCAGAGCAGCGAGGCATTTGAGTTAGTTTTGAGAGAGCTCCCTCCGCCCCCGACAACCACCACCCAGGGAATTGGGAAGAAAACTGCGTTGTGTCTCTTGTACCACAACAATGAGGAGGTGGAGGAGGAGGAGAAGGAGAAGGAGAAGGAAGAAGAGGAGACGGATGACGACGAGGAGGAGGAGGCCGAGCTCGACGTGCTAAACATGCTCCCGCCGGACTGCCTCCTTTCGTACTACGAATCTCGCCGCCGGTGGATTTATGGTGGCAGCGGTCTTACGTGCAAGAATATTGTCGTTGCGGGGGTGCACCAGGCGAACGCCAGTCACTCGATGAGCGGCAGCAAGAAGAGCGGCGGTGTTCAAAACATGTTGTGTATTAGTGGCGTGGGAGGAAGTCTGACGAATGCTCGGACAATAGAGAGCAGTGCGGATCACGCGCCCAGGCTGATGTACAAAAATCTCCCTCTGGTTGGAATCGGGTCTGCGGGGGTGGACGGCAGCCCGAGAACTTCGGCTGGGGACGATTCACTCCCCAGGAGCTTGTTCGACGAGAAGACTGGGAGGTGAGCGAGCGAAGCGAGCAGCAAGCGAAGCGAGCTAGTCACAACTAGTGTACAGCAGACGGAGAATACGAGCCACTACTAACTCATTCGCACCTTCTTCGCTCGGCGCAGGTTCGACGACAGCGTCATGGCCAGGTTGAGGAACGAGAGGAATATTAATTTTGGGAATCCGTTTGAACCGAGAAAGAGCGGGGGGGGGTTGATGCACGAGAGCGGGGATTCCATTGTACCGGTCCAGTGGTTGGAACAGAGGCCGCCAAAGAGCGAGAAGGGGATAGGGGCGGAGGCGGGGGTGGGGGTGGAGGGTGGTTTGGATGAGGAAATTCAAAGGGAAGGGGTCGGGGAGGCGTTTTTGTTTTTGAAGAAGGAGAAAGTGAAGGAGAAGGAAAAGGAAAAGGAGAAGGAAAAGGGGGACGAGAAGAAGACGGAGAAGAGGAAGGCTGAGCAGATTGAGGAGGTTTCACAACAAAACAATAAAAGGGCGAAAATGGAAAATTTTATCAAGGGTGAAACTCTCACAGAGGCCGATCTGACGAACAAGATGGTGAAGCCTAACGTGAAGTTACCTGTCCCCTGGGCAATCTTTTGGAGCAACAGCAACAAGCGGTGGTATTTTAACGAGACCAAAGTGAATAAGAGTATTTGGGCGTGGCCACCACCCCCCTAAAAGTAGATTTCAATCCATTCATTTGAAACGTAAAATATTTTTATAACTCGTCACCATTTTCACCCTTTTTGCTGTTTTTGCTCTCAGTACCCTTCAATATCTCTCGAATCGACTTCTTCTGACTCTCGGACAAGCTCTCTGGGAAATCTACCTCGAAGGTGATGAACAAATCTCCGAACCCCCTCCCTCCGGCTCTCGGCATTCCTTCACCCTGAATCTTAATTATGTCCTCGCACTCGGTCACTCCAGCAACCTCGATCTTCACAATGTGCCCGTCCAAATGCTCCAAAGTATCCTTGAAGCCGACCAGCGCGTCAACCAACGGAATCTCCATGGTTGCGTATAAATTGTCCCCATCGCGGGTGAAAAATTCGTGTTTTGTTTCTCTAATGACCATGACCAGGTCGCCGGCGGTGTAACCGACCTTTTCGTCGGCAACGTTCTCAAAAGTGATAATTTCGCCGTTTCTCATTCCCTTGTTCACGTCAACGGTTAGGGTGGTCTCTTCCGTTTCAGTCTTTCCGTTGGGACAGTCGCGGCAGTTGGAACGCCACATCTGACCACGGGATATACACTTATCGTCTCGAACTTGAACCTGCTGTACGAAACCAGGAGCAAGCTGCTGGGTGCGGACCGCTATACCGGCCCCCTGGCAGTTCTGAGATTTCTTGGTGCACTCTTTCCAATTCATGCACAACACCTCGCGCTTGTACGCAACATCAAACACCTCTCCGAGGTAGAGCTGCTTGAGAGTCATGTATATTGGCATCTCAACATCCTCAGTTCGCTGCTCCTGGTTGTTGCCGCCACGGCGCTGGTTACCACCCCCCATATTAAAACCAAACTGCTCAAACATTGAAGCAAAAGGGTCACCACCTCCTCCACCACCTCCACGACCCTCTTGCTGCTTCAAACCTTCCTCTCCATAACGATCGTAAGTTGACCGCTTTTCTTCGTCGGACAAAATCTCATAAGACCGGGAAATCTCAGAGAACTTCTCGGACGCTCCAGGGTCCTTGTTCTTGTCAGGGTGAAACTGAAGTGAAAGCTTTCGATATGCTTTTTTAATTTCCTTCTGAGTGGCTTGTTTAGTCAGTTTGAGGGTCTTGTACGGATCCAGCGAGAGTGCGAGTGCACAAAGGAGACAGAAGGTGATTGTGAAGCGTGCTAGCATCATTTATGCGCGTAAATACGATTTTGAAAATGTAGGGAGGTAAGAAGTTTTGAGTTTTTTCGTTTTGTAGTTTTCTGGCCCTCCTAATTTACACTCCCCCAACTAAAACCGTCCTCCGCTCCGTTTTTCTGGCCCTCCTAATTTATCACTCCCCCAACTAAAACCGTCCTCCGCTCCCCCAACTAAAACCGTCCTCCGCTCCCTAAAAACACAAGTAAAATGAGAATGCTTCTTTCGTTTTTGTTGTTTCTCCTGGTGGTCAAAAACTCTTTTGGGTTCAGCAGTTCTTCCCCTCGGTTCAGCAGTTCTTCCCCTCTCTCTCCTTTAGCTCTAGTCAACGAAATCAATTTCACCCTCAACCCAACCGAATCTTCTCTTGCATATTCTTATAGCTTGTTGGGCCAACAACAATCCATCCAATCTCTCTCTCGGCACCTCAATACTGCAACGAACAGGGCGTTACGCCAGATTGTGCTGTCGCGATCTTGGCCAAGTTCGGAGGTCCTTACTGCGTTGATTAACAATGCCGATAATAATGATGAATTGTCGAGAGCGAAATGTCCAATCCCTCGACCAATTCTCAAGGTAATCATGCTCGGCAAGGTTTCTCCTTCCCCACCTCAACAGACCACACCATTTGATCCCTCACTCAGTCTGTCGCAGCACATCAAGCTGTACAGATCCCGCAAGGATAACGTAGTTGCTGCCGAGGTGTACTACGAATGCGTGCTTTCTCTCGCGTTAGAAGGAACCGAAGGAGAACGCATCAACGAGGTGAAGAAAGACATCTACGGAGCAGCCTACGCACGCTACATTAGTGTTCTCGAGGATAGCGGAGTTAGATTTGTTGCTGTGGATGATTTGAACGGAGATGGAAGAAAAAAAATCAAAGAAATTGTGTTGCAAGAGTCGGACTTTTGCCTCTCCATTTTGGACAAGATCAGGACGGAGGGGGATTTCGATCACGATGGTGATAAAATTTTGAAGAAGGGAATTTTTGGAGGCATAATGGCGTTGGACGACACAATATCACCAGCGACAACAAACACAAAAGAAACACCCAAAATGGTCATCGGCGATTTGCTTTCGAGCTACGAAGCTCCGACTGTCACTGCCGCACTGAACACCCTCACAAACGTGGTTTATCGGTCGCTGTTGTACGGCGGGCGCTTTGAGTTGACCACGCTCAAATCAACTCTGGAGGCGGAGAAATTGAGCTTCCAGACCAGGTGGCCCAATGATCCAGCGTTCCAATATCTGCTGGCGCTGAATTGCTTACTCGCGAGGGCAATTCAAGAGGGTAGAATTTCAACTCTCGAGCCGTTCGTGCATTTGTCGAATTCGTACAGTAACGCGTACGACAGGCTCGTGAAAAAGTTGCTGGAGGAGGGGAGCGGTTTTTTTGAGGGAAGGGGGGGGGGCTTGCGGAGCGAGCTACCAACGAGTGCTACCGAAGAACTGGGCAGGTTCGCAATGTGGGAGTCACAGCTGCGGAGTCAACAATTCTTCAACAACTTTCCGGAGGACTTGGTTGGGAGCTGGGTCGTGACAGATGAGGTGGATGGGATGGAGAAGGGAACAAGTGAAATTACGCTGTGTTCAGGTGGCGAGGTGAACGTGAGAGAGCCGCTCAGGGGGCTGCGGTGGCGGCTTGATCAGGGCCCCACCCACCTCGACACGCTTTCTTTCCAAATTGAAGGACAGGACGGTCTGAGCTTCGAATACAAGGGCTTTCTTGACCGGGGTGCGAGATTAGAAACTCGGTTTAGTGGAAGAAGATTGAAGTTGAAAGGGTTTGTGAGCTGGCAGTTGAGGCCAGAGACAGCGGATTATCGGAGAGACATTCTTCCGATTTATAATAGCGAGCTCGCCTCGACCAGATTTGTGATGCAACAGAAGGAAATCTAGGTTCTACGAAAAATTGTAAATTAGCTTCATTTTTACTTATAGGAAATTTGCGTTTCTCTCTTCGTCACTGCAATAATCCTCTTGCTCATCCGCTTCAGCAAGAAGACTCGTGTTGTCGTTTTTGCTGCTTGAACGGGATTTTTTCGCCTTTTCCTTCTTCTCAACGACAACTTTTGGACGAGGGAAAGCGTTGTGGTGGGCCAACTTCGTTGTCTTGCTTTTCTCCTCCGACAGCATCCCAATCTTCTTCTTGTCCTCAATGCTCTCGTTTGTTCTTGGGAACAAGGCACTTTGTTTACTAACTCCCCCGCTCCCGTCGTCTTTCTGCTGCAGTTTCTCGAGCGCAATTTCTGTGGCTCTTGGAAATCGCTCCACCGACTTTTTACTGCTCTTTGAGACTGGACTACTCGCTGGACTGGCCGTCGGACTGTTCTGTTCAATCAAAATTGCATGGTTGTTGGTTGTAATTCCCACAAGATCATCAAATCCTTTCTGCACGTTGTTGAGCAGTTCGTTCAAGTTCAAGCTGTTCCTTTTGGCTGCGGTTGATGTTGATGTTGATGTTGATGTTGATGTTGCTGATGATTTTGATGGAGTTGTACCCTCGCCCTTGTCATTTTCATCTTCTCTCTCTTCTTTGCTGTTGAAGAAATTCACGTTCCGCCTCGTGAACATTCCTTTGCGCCAATCGCGTTTTGTTGTCGTTTTCGCTGCCTCCTCTCCTCCTCCTCCTCCTCTCTCGGCACTTCTTCCACCGCCGCCAAAAATCCCAAAGCTTCCTCTCTTCTTCCTCTTCTCCTCCTCCTTCTCCTTTTCCTTCTCCTTCTCCTTATCCTTCTCCGAGGCCCAACCAGGAGCGCTCACCACAGTTTCCGTTTTGACTGGCCCCAAAAATTCCTCCATTTTGGCCGGATCCACTTTCAAGACGTCCGCCAAATCTTGGGTCGGCTCTTTTAGACTCATGATTTGTTTTCCTGTCTCGGAAAAGAACTTCATCTGAAATTCTAAAAATTTGAAGAACCATGAATTCATTGCGTCAGGTTGCTTCTCGAGAAATTCGCGGAGCGATTGCTCAACCTCGCTGCTGCTTTTTCGCAGCTCGACATCGTCTTCTTTCAGCTTGAAGGAAGAGTTCTCCTGCTTATCCTTCTCACCGTTTTTATTCTTGCTGTAGTAGTTGGTGAGCAACCGCTCGTAGTTCCTGTAGGAGACTTGGTTCTCCAAAAAGTGGAGCATGATTAGGTCGAGATCTCCGAGAAGTGAAAAATCAAAGCAAGGCATGATTCGAGCAGGAATCGCGACACCAACCTCGTTGTGAACCTCGCCATGCTTCTGGGCAATTTTGTGCGCGATGTTCGAGGGGGGGAGGAGGTTGTTCACGTCCATTGATACCTTGTGGAAGGCATCGCAAACAGAATGTATTGCTAATTGAAGTTCGGTCACAGAATTGTGCAGTTGGTAGGTTTTTTCCTCAAGTGGGATGGCTCGTGACAGGTGAGAAGTAATTTGTGAATGGATCTCGTTGGTGATATAGTCTTCATGTGAGTCGTTGAAAGGTGTTTTGCGTTCCTTACTACTACGTTTGAACATCAGATGGAAGATATTTTACAGATGGACGATATAGTAGTATATTGAGTTTAAATCTCGAAATTAAGTATTTCACAAAAATTTCAAGATTCCCTTTTAACAATTTTTATTGACCCTCTACACTCTTACGATTCCCCTAACTTCCCATCATGTTCTCGGTGAATAAGAAAATCTCGTGTATGGATCTTTGTAGTTCACGTTTTCGCCTCCTCCTTTTCCTTTTCCTTCTCCTTCCCCATCCCCTTCGTCGGTGATGAACTCGCCTTCTCTGCGTGTTCGTTGTGCTTCCAGATTTCCAATTGGTCGCCATCGTACGCGCTTGCGCAAATGTTGTTGTTGTGGTCGCAATTTATGAATTGACAACCTGTCAACATCTGATCGACGACAATGTCGCTGCAGAGCATCGATATTTCATTGTCGGCCTTGTCGCTGCTTCTGAAGTCGGGATGCGACCAAACACTCATGACTGAGTCCTCGCCGACCGTACAGAACACGTTGTTGTCGACTTCCGGAAACACATCTAACGCCGTGATTGCTCGGCTGTGGGCTGTTACAATTGCGTATAGGGATTCTGCGCCGAGCGAAGCGAGGCGCATTTTTAACGAGCGAAACGAGCGAGCCAAACGAATACGAATTGGATGGGTTAGCTTAGTAGTGGATGTAGCAGTCTGTAGCCATTTCGCGCACATCATCAAACGAGTCTTCCAAAACTCTCGGTCGCTTCGCTCGCTCACCTGTGGCAAGGTTGTAGATTCGAATGTGGCCCGAGGTGAACGTGGAGATCAAGGTGTCTTGTTTGATTGCGACGGAGCTGCAAGAATTATTGGGAACCTTGAATGTGCATTTGGGCTGAATTGAATTGAATTGGGTTGGTTTGGATTGGTGTGCTGTGGTGTGCTTATGGTGCGCGGTGGCTCGCTCACCTTTGCAAACCGTTTTGATCCGCTGGATTCGGAATTGGTCAAAGTATAGGTTACGATGGTGCCTGAATCGTCTGCGCAGGCCATGTACTCCTCGCTGAGAGTAGCGAGCGATCAAAAATAGTTGAGTTGGTTAGTAGCATGCCGCGAAGCTGCGACCATTGCGATCGACCGAGCGGTAGCGAGGGAGGAGCTGTAACCCGCAAGCCGAGCGCAGCGGAAAGCCGAGTGCAACGGAAAGCCGAGCGCAGCGGCGGGGGGGTCTTTCCCCCTCCACAACCAAAGTAATTCCACACCTCAAAAACTTCAAAAAATAACTTATCGGTGGCTGTAGCCATTTCCGCTCGTTCGCTCGCTCGCTCACTCACTCACTCACTCACTCACTCACTCACTCACTCACTCACTCACTCACTCACTCCACTCACCTGCAGTTGATCTCTGTTATGGAGGCGGGATTATCCTGCAGAATGTAGCTATCGGAAAGCGGGTTGGCACCCGAATTGGGAGAATATGTGTAGACGTGCACGTTTCCAGAGCTGTCGCCGATGAATAGCTCGTTGCGGGACTTCACAGCGTGCATCCCCCTCACGAAAGTCGATTCCTGCTTCGACGGGTCTTCAGCATTGGCAATGTCCGAGCGGATTGCCCGAAAGCAAAGCATCCTGTTCCCTTCGTTGTTGTAGACCTTGAATCCATGGCTCATCACAATGACAAGGACAACCTGGTCGTTCAACATCGTGATATACTTTACTTGGTACACCATCGCATCCAATTTGTGGAAGACTGTATTGTTGCGACCACCAAGGACTATAAAATGGGGGTGTGGGTGTGGGAATGGGTGTGTGGAAATGGATATGGGAATGGGAATGGGAAAACTAATGCGAATGGGGAAATCTCACCTGAGATGACAACTTCATTCATTCGCGCATAAGCTAGGTAGGTTGAGGAGGAAGACAAATTGTTGAAGAGGAGGGAAGGGGTGAGGCGAATCGGGTGAGCCATAACCCCCTTACGAGACCACATCGCAGTAGATGTATCGTCCCCTGTTATCGACTTATTGAACGAATAGAATTTTCGTTGTTGCTTTAGCGTTTCATCTTCGGCAGACATTGTTGGATTTAATTTATTCACTTGTGGGGAATGAGTGGTAAAAATGTTAATTAAGACTGATATGTTATCCTGTAGCGCTGTAGATTTAATTTGTTTTTCTTCTCGCGGCCCTGTGATCTTGACATGTTTGCGACTTTGCGAAGGATCTACGAATCTCACATAATTTTATCATGAAGATTGCGGTGTTATTGGCCTCGGTCACCTGCGTATCGGCATTCATGATGCCTCTGCAGGCCACGCGTACGTCAACACTCTTGGCAAGGACACCCTTCATTGCTGGCAACTGGAAGATGAATCCACAAACAAAGACCCAGGCGATTGAACTAGCGACTGAGTTGGTAGGTGCTTGGTCCGCCTCGACACCCTGCGAGGTATGCATTTTTGCGCCGATGCCTTTCATCGATGCAGCTCTTTCGACAGTTCATACCAAGGCCATCCATCCGGGGATGCAGATTGGTGCTGAGTTTGCGTACTACGAGGAGAAGGGTGCGTATACCGGCGCCGTGTCGGCCGAGATGATCAAGAGCCTGGGCGTGACCTGGGTGCTCGCTGGGCACTCTGAGCGCCGCACGATCTTCGGAGACAACGATGAGGAGATCAACAAGCAGACCATCAACTTGCTTAAGAAGGGAATGAACGTGGTGCTTTGCATCGGCGAGACCAAGGTGAGTGAGCCACATCACATCACATCCACTACTAAAACCAAACTAGACTAACCAAACCCATGCAATTCAATTTCACTTTTCAAGGAGGAGTATGATGCGGGTTTGGTAGAGGCCGTTTGCACCTTGCAGCTCAAGAAGGATCTGGCGGGCGTTTCCGCTGAGGAGATGAGCAGGATTGTCATTGCGTACGAACCGGTTTGGGCCATCGGAACGGGGTTGACGTGCCCTGCTGACACCGCGCAGGAGGTCCATTCGAAATGCCGCAATGTCATTCGTGGAATGTATGGTGATGAGGTTGCTGAGGGAGTTAGAATTCAATACGGCGGGTCTGTCACACCGGACACAATTGACGAACTAATGAAGAAGCCAGATATTGATGGTGCTTTGGTTGGAGGGGCTAGTCTGGTGGCTGAGAAATTTTCCAGAATCATGAACTTCAATGTTTGAGTAATGGAATGATCTAAATAGTCTCTTTTGGAGAGTTTTTTCTTCATCTAAATATCCACCTGACCCACCGACTATCCTTCCAGGTCTTTGTCTTCTCGCTTTGAAGTTCCGTTGAATAATCTATTTTGTCCTCGTAATCAACCTTAACCTCTTCCTCTTCCTCCACCACCACTTTCACTACCTCTTCCTCATACACCCCAAGGAACTCCTGGGCGGAGCCAACAGCAAACGTCGCCATCCCACCAACTAGTCCAAATCCTACGCCAAACCCTATCAATGTGAGAGGGGTCTTCGCCACGACTTGGAAAGGCAATTTTAGCCGTGTCGCGGTAAGCCCAGCGAGCCCACCTCCTATCCCGCCTTCCATCACATTGGATGCGAACCGATTCACGGGCTCGACCTGGCCCAAAATAAAATCTTCACAAGTTATTCTACAGATGGCCTTTCCAAGCTCGTACGAAGTGGCGAAAGCAAAACAGCAAACACCCCAAGAGACTGGCAGACTCTTGACAATTCTTGCAGATGTAGACGCAGACGCAGAGGGCGAGGAAGTTGATTTGAGGCCAGCTGCCTGAGCAAAGCGATTTTGTAATCGTGGAGGTCGATGGATTTTCTTCTCCAGTTTGGCTGTTTCGTTGGGATTTCTCCGGGAAGATTTCGTTGCAGCTCTGATAACAGTTGATGTTTGTGATGCACGGTCGTGGAACTGGCCCACAATCACGCCCCCGAATGTGCAGGTAGTGATTGTTGCCAAAGGAGAAAGCATTTCGTTGTAGAAAGTTGGTGAAATGAGAGTGAGTGAGTCGACAGAAATAACCATTTCAACCTAAAATTTGGGTGTAACTGGTGTGTACTAGATGGTATGGTGGAGGATTCAAATTTTAATCAACAGAATAAAGTCACGTTATTAGAAATAGATGATGAGGAGATGGAAAATTGTATTCAAAAGATAGTCACGTAGCCGTTACAGTTATTCTTAGGGTAGCAAGTTTTCCCCTCCACTCTTCCCCCTATCAAGTACCACCCCCCCACTCATCTCATTTACATAGAAGAAAATTTTGCGTTGATCGTCCTTGCAACACTTGACTCAGCAAAATTCATGATCAGAAAGGCACTTCCTTTTCTCCTTTTATCCCGCACCACGTCTACAACAGCCCTCTCTCGACCTTTGAGCTCATTGAAGATGACTCCAACCCAGCGATACCTTTTTGACCTCCAAGGTTTCATAATTCTTCGAAACGTCCTATCTCAACCTGAGGTTGACGCTGCAAACGCGGCGATCACGGCGAATGAGCACCACGCAAAATCCCGCACCAACCCTGCGATCCGGAACACGGCGTCCAACACGCCTCTCTCTGGAGACGGCTCAACTGGTCGCGTCGACCTTGGCAAAATTCTCCAATTTCCCAACGATGAGTCCAAGGTTTTCCGGTCCATTCTCAACCACCCCACCCTCCTGCCCTTCTTCAATTCCCTCCTCGGTCCAGGCTACCGCCTCGACCACTCCCCTCTCGTCCTTCTCCAACAGAAAGGTAGCGAGGGCTTCAGCCTCCACGGCGGAACCACCGATGTTCGCTCTGGCGAGTACAACCACCACCTCGAGTACTCCTACAAGAACAATGGAGGTGAGCGAGCGAAAGCGAGCGAGCCTTTTGGAAGACGAGCGAACATACTCGCGATGAAGTGCGCGAAATTTGCTACAGACATAATCGCTACATCCAATTTCTGAGGGGGGGAAACTCCCCCACCCCCCCCCCTTTCCGCTGCGCTCAGCTTGATAGACGCGCAGCTCGCCAGCGCTCGTCGCAATTTACTAAGCTAACCCTCCCAATTCAATTCGTTTGACTCGCTTCACTCGTTTCGCTCGTCCTTCTTTTAAAAATGCTTACAATCTCGCATGAATTCGCTCGGCGCAGTCATGAGGTGCAATCTGCTCGCGTGCGAGGTTATTCTGACCCCGCACCCCAAGAACAGGGGGGGGTGGTGCGTCGTGCCCGGCTCTCACAAGAGCAACTTGAATGCTCCCTTGGAGCTGATCGACGGAGGGAGCGAAATTGAGGGGGAGGGGATGCAGGATGTGTGTGTGCATCCCGAGGTAAATCCAGGGGACGTTATACTGTTTAGCGAGGGGACGGTGCACGGTGCAACGAGTTGGAAGAACGACTTTCAGAGGTGAGCGAAGTGAGTGAGCGGAAATGAAATGCAGCCACGCACGCACATCCACTACAAAACTACTAAACTACTAAACTACTCTTAGGAGAGTCGCTCTGTACCGATTCGCACCATGCTACATGGGCTACGGGCGGTCCTACTTCGGCGAAGACAAGGGCAACACCGCCTGGCCAGAAGGCTTGACAGACGGAATGACCGAGGGCGAGAAGGCGGTTTGCTTGCAACCTTTCGCCTCGCACCTCGAACGGCCGGTCAACATCTTGGCTGATGATGGGGCATCAACGGAGGTTAAGGTTGGAAAGCGGAAGGAGGAGAAGAAGGCTTTCGACCGAGAGGTTTTTGGAACCGAGTATTTCTGAAGCAATTGTTTCCCACTATATAAATTAATAAAAATGATCCTCCTAACTCTAAACATCTAAAATCTTATACGAACTGCCTCTGGTCGCCCCCTCCGCCTCGCCCCCCTCGCCCACCTCGCCCACCTCCTCTACCCCCCCCCCC
>BRYC01000098.1:0-33357 GCA_030267985.1 Parmales sp. scaly parma | reverse complement strand
CTCCGCTCGCTCAGCTCGCTCACCTCGAAAGTGGGTCCGTCCACCTTGTTGAGATTCTCGTCGCTCACGTTTTTACTCTCCAGCCTAGTGGCCTGGAAGATAATGTCCTTGTTCATGACCGATGCGCGCAATAAAGTTGCCACCCCCTTAATTGCCTTGGTTTCCTCGTAAACGACCCTGTTCAAACCCAGCACTGGCTGCCCGTTCTTAACGCTCCAACTCAAGCGCGACAAGAGCGAGTCGAGCGGTGTGCGGGCTGGCCTCCCAAGATCGAAGATTTCCGAGTTGTCAGCGTTTCCGGGAGTTGTGTTGTTAGTTTTGGGACGGAGCGGAAACGCCTCTTGCTCAGGAACGTTTTCCGGTGCACCGAGACTTTGGAACTCGGCCAGTCCAATCTTTACGCGGCTCATGGGCCTGTCGAAGAAGTGATCTTTCTCCTTCTCTTTCCCTTCTTGAGTGGTGGCGTCATTGTCATTTTCGTCATCGTCATTGCCCTGATTATTTTTGTTATTGTTGTCGGGAACGGCCTCGAGAATGATGTCGTTGTTGAATTGCCTCGCTCGAAGCTGGTAGCCAACAGGAAGGGCGTTTGGAGCAGCGGCAGCAGTTTTATTATTGGCCGTCGCCGGGCCCGGGGTGGAAACCGTGATTTCACCCTTTTCGATGCTGCGCGGCACTGGAACGCTCCTGTCGACGCTCAAATGCTTGACCACCGTCCCGTCAACCACTGTCTCGGTTTCAATAATAATCCGCGTGACAAGCCAATCGCAGATGGCCTTCTGGGAGGACCACTTTCGTAAGCTTCTTAAAAATAGTCCGGGTTGGTACGCGAGCAAGAGCTCGAGCTGCGCCGTGTTTGAGTGAGTGAATGGTTTATATGGTTTAATAAAACAAACACAACAACAAAAGCTCACCTCCGCGTCGCTCACTTGAAGCACCAGTGTTTTCTCCGGATCGATTTCTAGGCTGTTCTCAGCGTCGAAATTATCGTCGAAGCTCATTAGTTTCAGCACCAACCCATCATTGTCAAAAGTTCTTTGAATCTTGTAATCGTAATCGACCGAATCAATCTTAGTCTGCCCAGCACAAATCTCCCTGTCGACCTCGAGCTGGAGCGAGTCTGTACAAGTTGTGTGTGTGTGTGCGTTAGTATTGCAAATGAAGACGTGCTTTTCGTTCAACCCACTCATTCACTCACTCACTCACTCACTCACTCACTCACCGTTGGAAGTAATTTGTAACATGTCGACGATTTTCCTTAGTTTGTCCCTGCGGAACCCCTCCGGCATGGCCTCGAGCTCGACCGGGGAGTGGTCGGTGATCTGGTCGCAGAAGAGCGCGGGGGTGGAGGTCGGAACAAGGTGGATGTTCGTGGCCATGTCCCAAGCGGTGAATAGGAGGTTGAGGCCGTTGTTCTGGTAGGCGACCTTTACGAGAATTTCTCGCCCATCGAGAAGAACTTTTTCTTGGGATAGGTGAACGACCTTGTTGGAGTGTCGCACGCTATTTTTGGTGTTGTTCATGGCGTGGTCGTTGCCATTTGTACTGTTAAGGCTATTATTGGTGCTGAAGAACGTTCCGTCCAGCTCACTGTTCTGATTGTCTTGAATGATCCCTTGGTTGCCCAAGTCCTGTTTCAGGGAGAGAATCTCATTCTGCGCCGCACATAAATAATTTAAGGGTTGGTTAGTAGTGGCCCGTATTATCGTATTCGAGTGAGACTCACCTGCAGCTTCTTCAGCAGGTCAATGTACTCGTTTTCCTTCTCTGAAAAGTTGCTGCCAACGCTACCGTCATCTCCATTCCCGCCGCGGCCACGACCACGCCGCCGCCTCGCACCTTCGTCGTCGTCACTGCCTGAACTGCTGAAATCGTCATCAGCGTTGTTGGCCATGCTATCCTCTAAATTTGTGTTGTTGTTGTTGTTGTTGTTGCTGCTGCTGCTGTGAAAGTCCTCCCTCTCCTTTGTGAACGGCGTAACAGGCAGAGAATTTACCGGCTTCCCGTCGTGCCAACCAAGCTGCTCGCACTTCTCAACAACAACCTCCTTCACCCACGCCGCCACCCCACCGATCGATTCGCTGATCTTCCTGATATTCTGCGCCGAGCGAGCAAAGAGTTGAGGATTTTGTTAATCAAGTAGTGGATGCAGCCAGGTAATGAATGCGATTTCGCACTCACCTCCGGGGCAAATTTTGGGTTCGTGACAATCGGGTACAGTGCTTGGAGGATCTTGTTGGGAATCGGTGTGTTGGGGTTGAACGATTCGAGAGCGCGAACCACGGCCATTGGCCGTCGCAGCATCTGCCGCAATACTTTTCTATTGAGGGTGGGGATGTCGTCTTCGTTGTCTGAGTCTGTGCGCACGAGGATTTTTACACACGCAAAAATCATGGCTATCACCATTGGGGGGTTGGCGAGCTTTGCGAAGACTTTTAGCTCGCGGGTATTTAAGGAGGGTGCCGGGGGGAGTGAGGTGTCGATGTTGAAGGAGTTTGCTCGTGAAATTGAGTGGAAGTGAATGGTTTGTTGCTGTTGTTGCTGTTGTTTTTGTAGGTGTTGTTGTTGCTGCTGCTGCTGCTGCTGCATTTGCTGCTGCAGCCTATCGTGTTTCCTCTCCATCGCATCTTTCTCCATCAGGTCCCTCTTTTCCTCCTTCAAAATAATTCTAGCCGCCTGCTTGCTCCTGCTAAGCTCAACGTCGCCCATGGAATTTATCGAACTTGACAATAGGTTCAAGTCGTCGAGAGTGTGGGGGAGCAGAAAAGGGTTCCGGGAGAGGCGCACGTTGTTGGGGAGGGAGGTTAGGACTTGGGGAATGTCCTTCAGGAAAGAAAGGTCGTCGATCATCTTAATTAAGTAGTTCTCGTCTCTCCACCTGAAGAACAAGTGGTGGGGTTGGTGGAGGGATTGGTTATTGGATTGTGTTTGACTTTGTGTTGTTGGCTGATTTGAATTTGATGAGGATGCTGGCTCGTCGCCAAGGGGGGGTAGGTTGGGTTTGTGAGGGGATATGAAAGGGGTATGCGGCTGCTGCTGCTGCTGCTGTTTGTTTAGTTGTTGCTGGTCAAGGTTTTCGTTGTCTTCCCCCCCTTCCCTCTCCATAGCCTTCCGCCAAGCAACTATGGACTCTACGCAGAACAGCGAAATGTTCCGAAGCTGTGAGGTTAAGTTTAGTTTAAGTGAAGCGAGGAAAAGAAAAAATTAATAGTTTGATTTAAGGATTTCACAACCACTCACCTCCTGGACCAAACGCTTCACGTGCGACTTGGTAATCATCGGGTCGTGAAAACGAAGCTGCAGGAGCCGCTGAATTATGGCCTCTCGCTCAGTTATGTTCGAGAGGGCGTCTTTCTTCAGCGCCAAATCAACCTCCAAGGAAACTGTAAGGCCGCTTCGGTCACGGTTGGAGAAAATTGACTTGGATGGCTTTGAGTGGGAGTGCTTGTTGTAGACGTACGTTGGATGGGAGGGAGAGGGGGCGGAGAATGTGGTGTCAACCTTGGCGTCAGCCCATGCAATGGACTTGCTTCGCTGGTCCGCATCTTCATCAGAGTTGGAGTCGTGCTGAGGGCCTGGGCGCGGTTGGTTATTTAGTAGTATATACGGCGTCTGTTTGCTATTGCTGTGGGACTGTGGATGAGGTTGCGAGGAAATGGAGCCCAAGTTGATCAGTAAGGCGTTGGCTGCGTTGTACTCTTCCCCTGATGTGTTGTGTAATTCTACATGTGAACGTGAATCCATGTATTTGTCCATCAGGCCTGAAACGGGGGGGTCCATGATGTTAGGTGAGATGGGTGGGGTGGGGTGGGGTGGTGTGGGGTGGGGTGGGGTGGGGTGGGGTTGGTTACTCTCTTTCGTTCATGTTCGGGTGAGTATTTTGTAATCTCAACGTTGAACACTTGAACACACAAAAATATTGAACCCTTTCCCGAATAAATGTTAGTTCATAAGTTCGGCAACACTTTGCCATGAGAATCCACTTCTACGGTCGACGGTCGTAAGAGCTAGTAATTACCAAAGCCATTTGTAAAATGCGCCTTCTTCATGACGAAACCGACAGAAATCCTAAACCCACTCGGGCTATAATCGAGGCTCAACTTGCAGCTAATGTTGACAGCTATAATAATCGCGCTTTGAAAATTGCGCAGAAGGAGGAAGATGCACACAGGTTTGCACGGTCGGTTTTGGAGATGTGCCGACTTGACACTGAGGAGCTGACAAAGGATAAATTACAGAAGGCAACAACGATAGAAGCAGCAGATGCAACACCCCATCACCAAACAAACGTGCAACGCTCGAGCCACGACTCACATTCAGTCTCGGTAGCCTCTTCGTCAAATACTCTCGCACAGTCTCGCAATTCCAAGGACGATCAGAAAGCATCGATATTCACCGAGATTCAATCGCTGAAGAAGGCCATGAAGAAGGCAGAGGACCCCCTGGCGATAGCGCTGGCGATCGCGCGGAAGTACGTCGACCTGAACATCCAAAAGCTGTCGATTCCCTTCTTCCAGATGGCGGTGAAGATCGTGGCGTTCAAGCCGCCGGCCGTTCACCCTCAGGACCAAGTTTTGGAGGACCGCAAGCTGGAGCGCATGGCCAAAGTTCAGAGGGATCGGTACTTGGAGGAGAAGAGGTTGGGACTGGAACGAATGAAGCTTGACCACGTGGAGAAGCAACGCATCAGGGTCATGTGTGAGCGAGCGAAGCGAGCGAGCCTTTTGGAAGACGAGCATACTTCGCGATGAAGTGCGCGAATTGGCTACAGACATAATGGATGGCTACATCCACTACTAAGCTAACCCACCCAATTCGTATGGTTTCGCTCGGCGCAGCCTCACACTACGAAATTTTCTTGGCACACTTGCACATTAAGAATCCTGAGGCGGCGACTTCCCACATGAAGTCGTGGCTGTCCATGACGGCCAGTGTTGACGAGCGGAAGGATGCTTTGCTGGATTTGGAAACACAAATCTCCTCGTATCACTACCTGGACGACTTGGGAAACGGCGGGTGGAAGGATGCCAACTTTGGAAAGGGTGAGCGGATCGGAGCGGATCGGAGCGGAGCGGAGCGGAGCGGAGCGGGGGGGGGTTGAGGAAGACGAGAAATATATGCGAGCCACTGCTAGAACTAACCCACTCAATTTGTTTGGCACCTCGCTTCGCTCAAAATGCAGCCTCGGTTTTCCTGGACGTGAGCCTGGGCAGCTTGAGGGACTTACACATGAGCGTGCTGTCCGAGCTGCTCTTCAGCTCGGACTATACCGCCGAGTTCTCGACGAACACGCACGTGGGCAAGGTGAAGACCCTCGCGATCCTGCACGGACTGCGGCGGGAGTTCGCCGAGAGCCAGCAGCTCTGGGAGCGGTACGTGAGCATCCGCGACAACAAGGCTCTTGGTGAGCTTAGGAGCTACAAGCACCCGCACTTCTACCGCGATAAGCTGGTGAGATCGCCGAGGCACGGCAACAACATGGGGAGGGGTGGGGGTGGGGAGGTGAGTGAGCGAAGCGAGCGCGAGCCTTGAGGAAGACGAGCATACGAGACGATGGATTGAGACGAAATGGCTCATGGCTGCAGACATAGTGGCAACATCCACTACTAACTAACAACTTCTTCTTCTTTTATATTATTATTATTCCACTCAATTCGTTTGGCTCGCTTGGTTCGGTTCGCTCGTGCTTCATTAAAAATGCGCACGATCTCGTTTCGTTCGGCGCAGTGCTCGGTGAGCGGGGGGCAGCTGGGGCTGGCACCCGCGAGAGTGGGAACTTGGAGCGTTGACGCGGTGGAGGACCTGCTGAATGACGCGAAGAGGAGAGATTTCGTTGATTTTCGGCGCGGGAATAATGGCAGCAACAGCAACAACGATGACGGTGGGGATAACGACGACAACCGCAGGCTAACGTTCAAGAGCCACCTGGCCAATCCGGAGGTGAGCGGGGGGGCGCACATCGGCGCTACGACGATTGTTTACGGCGTGCCACCGGGGGGGTGGGACGACAAGAAGACGCCGATGCGGGCGGTGCCGGGGGGGTACGTTGATGCGGTTAGCGGGGGGAAGGAAAAGGTGGAGAGGGAAATTGCGAGGGACGCGGGTAAATATCTTGGAGGCTATGAAGTTGGGGTTGAGAAGGTTAGGAGTGGGATGAGTAAGGACAACGAGAACGGAGATGATGGGTTGGCGATTGAGGAGGTGCTCGAGAAGATTAAGTTGAAGAGGAAGAAGAAGAGCGACATTATTGGGGAGAGTTTGGAAGTGGATGGGGGACTCAAGCTGCCGATCGAGAAGGAAAGAAGCAGTAGGAAGCATACTGTTGAGAAGGCGGCGTGGGAAAAGGGCGGGATGCTGCCGCCCAGACTGTACAGTGAGCACGACTTCAGGGAGGTGACAAATGACTGCGAACTGGCGGTGGCGGAGGTGCCGGCGAGGAGGAAGAAGACTCAGAGCGTTTTCAATCACGCGAATCAGCAGTTTGACATCGGACCGCTCATTCGGTACATTAAGAATGGAAGCCAAATAACGAAATTCGAGAGGGGGAGGTTGAAAAACATTAGGGCGACGAAGGGAAGATTCGGAAAGACGGTGGAGGTGGATCCGAACGCAAGAACTGAGGGGGAGGAGGATCCAAGGAAGATGCTCAATAGCAAAATCGAAAGGAAGAAGCTGAGAAACAACATGTTGATGCAGTTCGAGAGCATGGCCATGGGAGGAGGGGGTGGGGGGGGTGGGGATACGAGGACTATTAGTGATGGACAGCTAAAATCGATCAAAAAAAAAGAATCGGCAAAGGGGAGGAGAATGACTATGCTTATTGATGGTAGCTTGATGGCATTCAAAGGAGCGTAGAATTTTTTATGAAGGTTGCGAAATAGAAATAAAAATCATTTTTTTCAATCCCTGCTCTACGCTGAATCGCATTTCAAGAACTTCAATACCTCACTTGTGGGTCCATCCCCAGCCCCCGACCTCTGAATGCACATATTCAGGAGGGCAATGCCCTTATGCAATTCTCTGAGCTCGGCCTCGGTCGCCGGCGGACTCGTCGGTGCCTTGCACGTCTTCTTGTGCTTCTTCCAAGCGGACTTTTGGCACTCGGCGGAGCAATAGAACGTGCGCTTGCACCGTGCACAGGGTTTGGCGGGGGTGGAGCTGCAGACGTCGCACTTGCGAGCCGGCTTGAGGACGGAGGAAAGCTCGACCAGATCAGCCTTGTCGTACTTCATGTGCTTGATGAACGTGCAAGCAGTGTTGTAGGTGCCGAAGATCGACGAGTCGACGAACTGTTTGGGGAGGTGTTGTCGGAGGAGGGTGGGGAAGGGGATGGAGGAGATGTACTTGGGGGTGAGCCGGAGGACGTTTTGGATCTCTTTGCACGCATTGAATTGGGGGTGCTCAGCATATTGAACAAATAGCTGACCATGAGGATCTCTGGTAGTAAGGGAAGGTGGGTTCCGATGGATCATTCGAAGAGCAAGAAACACGAGGGACTCGGTGTATATCTGGCTAGTGCAGGCAACCTGGTTGAGAAGATAAGAATTGCTGAATTTGAGCACTTCACGCACCAACTCGTCATCGTGCTCATTGAAGAACTTGTGACAGTCTGCATACGATCGTGATTTGATCCACCCTTGCATCTCATTCCACCAATAATCCACTGGTGCGTACAAGCGGAGCATCCCCTTAGCACCCAACGAACGAGCTTCCTCGGGAGTGAGGGAGAGCAAGCCGATGATCTCAGCACAGGCTCCACTCCTACGGGCAATGTCGATGGGAGTTTCGCCTTCCTTGTCTCGTGTGGCGAGGGCCTCTTCATTCAATTCAATCGACAGCACGCCCACATGGGCAAGAATATGTGTGTGTGTCTGAGCTTTCGCTGCGAGCCAATGATGTGGCAGTCGTCCATGCTCATCTCTCTCCTTATACTTTCTCTTGAACAAGTCTACGTCCCGGTCTGGGTGCATCATGACATTTCGGACCGTGGGCCAATCACGCTTCTTGAGCCACTTGTGGTGCTCATTGGAAGGCATAAGGATATACTCGTGGAAAAATCTCAAGAAATGAATGAATGAATGAATGAATGGGTAGTATGGTGAGCTGGGTGTCGTTTGGGGCGTGGATATCTGTTGGGAGCGAGAAATTTTGAGCACTTCGAGTCTTCGAGCGATGCGTCTGGCGATTGGACCCAAATTTCTAATTCCAGTTCGCGCTCGTTTTCCCACTAGCCCTTCCACCCTAAGCCCTCGTCCCACCTCCCCATCAATCTTGAACCCTAATTTCTCCCACTAGCCGTTCCACCCCTAAGCCCTCGTCCCACCTCCCCTTGAACCCTAATTTCTCCCACTGGCCCTTCCACCCTAAGCCCTCGTCCCACCTCCCCATTAATCTTTGTTCAAAGATGCCCTTTGTTGGTGGGGGGCTCCTCCTGTTGATTCTGACAATGACTACGAGTTCATTTTCTCCCCCTCCATCTACGGGAATTCTTATTATAGATGGCTTCAGTCCCTTTCACAGTGGTTTAATATCAGATCGCTTATCGTCTCAGAATGTTGGTGTGGTAAATGCACTCTCACTTTACATGGCGCGGGGGCTCGAGCGGCCCGACGAAGTGCCACCCCTCGACTCGTCCGCGCTGAAATTGTTCCTCCAAACTATCAATTTCCCGATCGCCGGCGTGATTTGTGAATCGGATGCTGGTCTGGAATTTGCTGAGCAGCTTTCATGTGCGATTGCCGAGCTACAGCCAACACTGAAGCACAACAACTTCAATCCGGCTCGACGAGACAAGTTCCTCCTCAACCAGCTCCTAGCGAAACATAATATTCCGACCGTAAGACAGCTGCTAATCCGTGACGAAAACGAACTCATCGAAGCCCTCAGCGTTATGAAGCTTCCCTTCATATTAAAGCCAACCCACGGCGTCGGATCCAACAACGTGCACCTGTGCAAAACGAAACATTCCGTCCTTTCCACCTTTCCCAAAATCAAAGCGGCAAACAAGTGGGGCACCTTTAACTCGCCCAACGATGCCGTGCTCGTTCAGGAGATGGCGGTCGGCACCGAATACGCTGTCGATTGCGTTAGCAAGAACGGCGAGCATAAACTGATCGCCGTGTGGGAATACGAGAAAACCGACAACGGAGTCGGGCCTTTCGCGTACCGGCGAACAGGTCTCCTCGACGACTGCGCTGCCGCAAGGGAAATCGCGGATTACACATTCGCGTGCCTGGACGCACTAGAAGTCAAGTGGGGCATGACGCACAGCGAGGTGATACGAGACAATCAAAACCCAGGCGGAGGCATGAAGATCGTCGAAGTCAATTGCCGACAGCATAACGCAGCGACGGGTGCTATCTGCCAGATCTGCTTGGCTTGCAACGCCTTGGACGCGGTAATTTGGAGCTATTTGGATTCGGAGGAATGGGATGAGCTTCCCGTCTACAACATCAATCTAAAGCAGCATGGGTGTGTAGTTCACTTTCAGTGCTTGGTAGACGGCGTGGTTAAGAGTGTGAATGGCATCGAGGAGATCGAAGCGATGGAGTCGGTGCTCGAGATGGAGGTTTACGAGAGTTTCGGCGTGGGCGAGGTGGTGAAGAAAACACTCACGATTATGAATGACGCTGGTTGGGCGGTTTTGATTGGCGAAAAGGACGTCGTTGAGAGGGATTACAGGCGAATCGTCGAATTGATGAGCGAGATGTTTGAGACGGAAGAAGAGATGGAGATGTAGTTGTTTTTTTTTACCGGAAACCATAGAATTTCTTATTTTGCTTTACGCTGAATCGCTTTTCAAGAACTTCAATACCTCACTTGTGGGTCCATCCCCAGCCCCCGACCTCTGAATGCACATATTCAGGAGGGCAATGCCCTTATGCAATTCTCTGAGCTCGGCCTCGGTCGCCGGCGGACTCGTCGGTGCCTTGCACGTCTTCTTGTGCTTCTTCCAAGCGGACTTTTGGCACTCGGCGGAGCAATAGAACGTGCGCTTGCACCGTGCACAGGGTTTGGCGGGGGTGGAGCTGCAGACGTCGCACTTGCGAGCCGGCTTGAGGACGGAGGAAAGCTCGACCAGCTCAGCCTTGTCGTACTTCATGTGCTTGATGAACGTGCAAGCGGTGTTGTAGGTGCCGAAGATCTCCTCGTCGACGAACTGTCTGGGGAGGTGTTGTCGGAGGAGGGTGGGGAAGGGGATGGAGGAGATGTACTTGGGGGTGAGCCGGAGGACGTTTAGGATCTCTTTGCACGCATTGAATTGGGGGTGCTCAGCATATTGAACAAATAGCTGACCATGAGGATCTCTGGTAGTAAGGGAAGGTGGGTTCCGATGGATCATTCGAAGAGCAAGAAACACGAGGGAGTCGCTGTATACCTGGCTGAAGCAGGCAACCTGGAAAAGAAGATCAGAATTGTAGTATTTGAGCACTTCACGCACCAACTCGTCATCGTGCTCATTGATCCACTTGTGACAGTCTGCCCACGATCGTGATTCGATCCACTCATTCATTTCACTCTGCCAATAAGCCACTGGTGCGTACAAGCGGTACATCCCCATACCCAACGAACGAGCTTCCTCGGGAGTGAGGGAGAGCAAGCCGATGATCTCAGCACAGGCTCCACTCCTACGGGCAATGTCGAGTGGTGTGTCGCCTTTATTGTCTCGTGTGGTGAGGGCCTCGTAATTGAAGCCAATCGACTGCACGCCCACCATGGCTAGAATATGTGTGTGTGTCTGAGCTTTCGCTGCCATCCAATGATGTGGCAGTCGTCCATGCTCATCTCTCTCCTTGTACTTTCTCCTGAGCAAATCTATGTCCCGACCTGCTTGAATCACGGCTCCTTGGACCTTGGGCCAATCACGCTTCTTGAGCCACTTGTGGTGCTCATTGGAAGGCATGGAATACTCGTGAAAATACTTTTTTCCTGTGTTCCGGTGGTGCTGTGTTCCCTTGTTCCTCACTACTGTGTGACTGTGGTGCTGTACAAGTAATAGTCTGACTAAAAGGAAAACACAAAAAAAAGCGCTGCTCTTCGACCCTATTTTCTCCCATTTAGCTCACTTCATCATGTGCCCATTTTCTTCGAAATTATGTGCGGTGGAGCTTCCAATAGCATCGACCCACAGCAGCTTCTCAATGAATTGGAATTGTCTGGCATTGGCCCTTCTGATTTCTCCCCCAACATGCCAGTTTGCCCCTATACTCCGGATGGCAAGAACGTTGGCTCGAAGAAATCCTTAGAACCGACTTCAATCTTCCCTGTGCTTGTCGCCTCTGACGAAGGCTTCAATGCTGATGTGAGGCCTATGCAATTTGGTTGGAGGTCCGCGCACTCTGGTTTTTTCGCTCATCAAGCCTACTGTGATGAGGAGAAATGGAAAAACACCACAAACTGGCCCAAGGCGATCCAAGAAGGTCGAATGGCTGCAATTTGCGTAACTCGATTTAAAACAAATGTTGTAACGGTTTCGTCGAGTTCAGGAACCGACGCTCTGTTCTTGCTCGGTCTATGGTTTCCGAAAAAAGGAAAACAGCCGTCCGACATGTTCATCCTCTTCACTGTTGATGCTCGAGGCATTCCTCTCCTTGCCCCCCGAGCAATCAAGGCAGCAGATTCAGGACATGTAGTTCCGAATCAGCTTCGATCTCCTCTCATCATGAATGGGAAAGATGCCCTTCGGTGGATAAATGCCGACACAGATTTGCGAACAATCGAGGGAGCACAAGATTTCATCGATTTGGCTGTTATGAATCTTAGAAATAATGAGAGCAAGCTAGTCATCCCGGCCGACGAGAAGAAAAACGGAGGGACGCCGAGCCCGAGTCCCAAAAAGAAACAGAAGATCGAGGCGAGCAACACCGCCGGCCTCATCGATGTCACCCCTCCTCTCCCCTCTCCCGTTCGTCCAGTCACCATTTTCAACTGTTCCGGCGTGCTAGGGGGCGGAACTCCGACTGCCCTTTCCCCTCCCGTGAAACAAGAGTCGCGACTCTTGAAGCAGGAAGTCAAGAAGGAGCTCAACCTGGTTGGAAACTCTCAAGATTTAGCGATTGAGCTTCTTGATTCGGATTCGGATGATGATTCAACCTCAACCATCACCTACCACAACAACAACAACAACAACAACAGCAACAACAACAACAACAACATCAACAACAGCGAAACGGTAGAAAAAATTCAACAACACATCAAACAAATCCAACGCATCACTCTCCAAAATGCGGGTTCAAAATTCCTGAACATTTTTCGGCGAATAATTCAAAACTTGGTTGATGAGCCGACCAACACGACATTCCAAAGCATTAAAACCACATCCAAGACGTACGAAAATCAAATTTCGAGCGTTGTGGGCCTTGGCAAGGGTGGTGGAGAGTTGCTCACCTTGGCGGGGTTCAAGCTCGTGGACATTTTGTGGACCTGCAAGCCGCCGGAGAATCGTCAGCTCGAAATCCTCAAGTTGATCCTTTCTATGCTCCCCTAGAAAAATTAGTCCCCTAATACTTAGTTTCATATAGTTCCTTCGTTAAATATATATATAGCCTTCGTTTATCACACACTTTATAGCCGCGTACCCTCCTCCCCACCCCCTGATATTTCCACCATACTCTGGGGACTCATGCTGCCAGCAAGGCTAGGTGGCACGTATCCATCAAACTCGTCCTCGTCCCCTTTCACCTTCCCATTCTCATCCCTGGTATCACTCTCTCCCCCCTTCCCAAAGTGCAGCTCTCCCAGCTCCACCCCGTCATCTTCCTCCCCCTCCCCGTCCCCACCAATAGAAAACGGACTAAACGTCATTGGCCCCTTCCTCACTCCACTCCCCCCATCACCTCCGAACTCATCCAAGCTCGTCTCCCTCCTATGCCACCCTCCCCTCCTCGGACTGTTGTACCCCCAGCATTTCCATTTACATTTACATTTCTTCCTCCCCAGCAGCAATACACCAACCAACGCAGCCAGCCCAAGAACAACGCCTCCAATTTTAAAGATCATGCCCCCCGCCCCTCCTCCTCCCCCTCCCCCTCCTCCATCACTCTCCCCACCGCTCAGCACGCTAAATCCCGCAAACACCCCGTACGCAGTCTTGCACCGATTGCTGAACGTGCAGTCCTGAGTAATGAGTAGGTGTTTAGCTTTGACCCTCGCTAGGCACTCCCCGTCGCAGACCGCAACCACAACCGTCCTGAACATCGTTCCTGGCCTCAGGCTCAGGCACGCGTGGTCATTCCCGTTGATCACAACCTCCCCCTTCGGTCCGTCGATTGCCCTCACGGAAATCGACCCGCTGCAGCCATTTCGCGATTCGACCAATTCGAGAGCGTTATCGAGCCCGCATTTCGTGTCGAGGCGGAGGCTGTCTGCGGTGTTTTCTGTTGAGGACAATAGGGACGAGAGGGCGGTGTCCTGGAAGAAGTACACCGAGTATCTGAGCAGGCTGCTGGGAACTCCGGAACTCAGACCGGCCATCAGAACCGTGCTGGAGGTGCTCCACTTCACGAGGAGGTCTCCGTTGACTGTATGGCAGGTGAAGTGTGTGTGTTAAATATGTGGATCCCAAAAAAATATTCAATTTTTCCCTTTAATGTTTCCAATTCCATTTCAATATTTCCATTTGAAAAACTCACCTATACTATCTGTATCTGTATCTGAATCCGTATCTGCTTGGTCCTGGCCAGTAACGACCTGCGGCGGTCCAACATGAACCCCAACAGCGGCCCCTCTCGCGTAGCTCGCCACTCTAACCTCGAACTTCCCCCTGCCTTCCACCCCGAGGAAATACGTGTCAACCGCCGCTCCTTCCACAACGACTCTCGGCGTGCCCACCTCCCTCCCCACATAAGTAGTGCAGACGCCTTGAGGATCGTTCTCCCCCCCGGACCCACCCTCTGAGGTGCAGACCTTCGAGCCGTCGCTCCAGACGTTGTTGTTCCCGTAGTTAGGCAGCAGCCCCCCTTCGTCGCAGCCCGAGTCCCCCTCGCAGATCATCAGGGACGGAGACCCTGAACATACCTCGAGGGACACGTCGAGGTCCCCGTGGGAGACGAGGTTCGTTGCGCAGACTTCGTAGGCCTGAGTTCCTACGGAACCGCCGCCTGTAGCGTCGTTGACGCTGTTTCCGTTAGGGCCAAAGTCGACGAGTTGGTTGGCCCAGATTACGAGGCCGTCGGGGGGGGGGGTGGGGCGGCAGGGGACAAGGATTATGCTGGAGGGGGTGCTGACGCTCAGCGTGAATCTGCCGATTGAGCTCTGGGTATGTTGGATTTTAATTTATATTTTATTCACATAAAAAGAGTTTAATCAAAGTGTCAGAAACAAATACTAAAACACTCCCCTCTCTCCTCCCTTCACTCACCTCGCTCACCCCCTCACTCCCCACCAACGCGATGTAGTACATGCAGTTCATGTGCAGCAAATCCGGGTTACAGAAACTGTCCGGGTGCGCCGGGTCGTTCGCCGCGAAGATGAGCGTCCTGTCCCCCTCCATCACCTCCTCCTTGAAGTTGTAGTTGTTCTCCCCCGGGTACCTGTCGTCAGTTTGGCACACGTTTACGGGGTTGACGCCACTGTCGCCGGAGTCGGAGCCAAAAGCGCACACTCGAACGAACGCTGTGACGACCTCGCCACCTGCGCAGCCTGGGTTGTGCGTCTCCTCGCCCCCATCCCCACGCTCGTCCCCATCCCCCCCACCGCAGTTCTCAGGCTTCACATTTATGCTCACGTGCATGTCCCCCTCGAACGCCCTCGGATCGAGCTCAAAGGTGAAGTAAGCCACCTGCTCCATATGAACATTATTCCCATCCCCACCGCCACCGGGGCAGGCCCCATCGCTCCCCCTGTCGCTACAAACAACGCTCGGGGTGGTCGCTCCTGTCTGAGGAACTCCGCTAACGAGCGTGGTGTGCCCGCCGGCGTACCGAGCGACGATTGTGAATTCGCTGTGGCCGCTGAAGCCGTACGCGCCGATGTAGAACGAGCCCTGGGCGAAGACGCTTGAAGCGTCGCAGGAGGACGTTATGGCGACAGAGGCGGTCATCGGGGAGCAGGGGCTGTCGTGGGAGATTGAGACGGTGTCGCTATGGATGTATGGATGTTTATCATGATGAATTTTGTTAGTTGATTTTTATGATAGGCAAAATGTATATAATGAACACATCACATCGGCGTGCACATACATGCCCCTGATCATCAATCACAAGGCTCGCTCGCTTCGCTCGCCTCACCTCCGCCAGTCCGCGCTCATCCAAGTGTAGTTGGAGCAAGTTCGGGCCGTGCCTCCCGACCCAGAGCTCGGATCGGTCAACTCGCAGCTCGGCCGTGAATTAATCGTGCTCACCAAAACGTCCGGGTCGCCGCTGATCGCCGTGGTTGTGATGATAATGTCGGCGTCGGACCTGTCATTGTTGAAGACGAAGAATTCTGTTTCCCCCTGACTAACAAAGTGCCTCTGGGGAACGCCAGCTAGCAGCACGATGTTGGCCTGGTTAAACGTGGCCAGCAGGCTGTACTTGTGCTCGCCTCCGCCGAAGGCCTGGACTCCAACGATGAAAGTTTTCGCCACTGCGTCGAGCGAATTAATTAATGAAATTATAATTATAATAATTAATTAATGAAACAGAGCGAAACGAAACGAGCGAGCGAACCAAACGATTTGAGTGGAATTGTTTAGCAGTGGATGTAGCCATTATGTGTGCAGCCATTTCTCGAGATCCATCGTCTCGTTTGCTCGTCTTCCTCAAGGCTCGCTCGCTTCGCTCACTCACCTTCGTGGGGACCCTCGATGATCAGCTCGTCGTGACTCATTCCCATGCTCGTGTAGTTGTAGGAGCTAGGCGGTTGGTGCTGGGGCAGTAAAGTCGTATCCCAGTGCCCGTTGGGGCCAATTTCCCTCACGAACAAGTCGCAGTCTCCCACGGTCATTGTCAGTGTGAGCTTGAGCGTTGCCGCGCTGCTCCCGAGGGTAATCTTGTAGTAGTCCTTCTCTCCAAAATCTAGCGAGCCCGCCTAATTGGATTGAGTGGAGTAATGTTAGTTAAGTTAGGGAGCGGAGCGGAGCGGAGCCCAGCGGAGCGAAGCGAAGCGAGCGAGCCTTGAGGAAGACGAGAGTACGAGCCATTAACGTACTTTATTCCACTCAATTACAATTACAATTACTTTTACACTCGCTCCCCCACTGCTTCATTAAAAATGCGCCTCGCTTCGCTCGGCGCGGGCTCACCTGCGGCCTGCCGTCGTACAACGTCATCATGCACTCTCCGCTATTGGCCATGACATTGTAGGTGCTCGCGGTGTTCCACCCATACACGCCAATAACATACTCGCAGCCTTCGCAGTACTGACCGCTACCTTCCCTGATCACCAGTTTGTCGCTTCCACTGCTGGTGTGCCTCCAGGTCCAAGTTGCGGTCGTCGGCCTCGCCTGCGCCGAGCGAGCAAAAATAGTTGAGTAGGTTAGTTCAGTAGTGGATGTAACCATTTTCTCTGTAGCCATTTCGCGGGATTCCTCGCGCGTATGCCCGTCTTCATCAAGGCTCGCTCGCTTCGCTCGCTCACCTCCCCCTCGCCGTCATTAACCAAAACGTACACATCCGGATCTCCGCTCATGGCAGTGATTGTAATTTCAATGTCCCCCCCCGCTCCTTCCTCGTGGTAATAGGAAAAATAACTGCGCCGAGCGAAGCGAGGCGCATTTTAAACGAAGGTTGAGAGAGTGAACGAGAAAAATTAGTTGAGTAGGTTAGTTCAGTTGTGGATGCAGCCATGAATAGTAATTTCGCACGGAGTTTGGTACTTTTCTGTCACAAGGCTCGCTCGCTTCGCTCGCTCACCTGAACTCGTTCGCGTTTGACTGCCCGTGAGAATTCACTCCGCACCTCAACTCGACCAGACCCGTGCTCGCCACAATGCTGTAGTCGTCCGCCCTGAAGCCGTACACCGCCAGGTAGAGTATGCAGTTCGTGCAGTAGTGCTCGTTCTCGCTGTCGATGACAATGCTGTCTGCCCCAGCCCACCCCGTGCTAGCCTCGTCGTGCACACTCATCCCCGGCTCTCTGTCCCTGCTCGTACTCAGATACAAATCAATGTCGCCGTCTCCGCTCGGCGTAACGGTGAAGATCAGCGGTGCTCCAGCCCCGTTCACGGTCTCGGGGAGATCCACGTTGAAACTGTAGTAATTATACTCGCCGCTATTCACGTGTCCTGTCTGCGCCTGACCCTTGATTAGCAAGTTGGGGCTCGCCCACCCGAAGTTCATGCTGCTCATGACGCTGAAGCGACTGTGATTGTACCCGTACACGCCCAAGTAGACCGTGCAAACGTTTCCGTTCACCAAGTCAGGGCAGTTTCTGTTGATTTCATCGGCCTGCAGCCGCAGATTGTCGCTTCCGTAGCTCATGGAGATGTAGCTGTTGTTGAACTTGTTGGGGTACCGCACCGGCGAAAAGTCTACATACAAGTCAGGGTCCCCTCCGTTCAGCGCCGTCATGCTCAGCGTGAGATCAACATCCGGCTCCGTTACGGTAGTCGAGTAGTACCTGCGCCAATCTTATGTTAGTTTCTACTACAAGGTGAGTGGCTCGCAGCTCGCTGGCAGTGTACGCACCTGTAGCTCTCAGTGTTGACATAACTGGTAATGGGCACGCCATCCATGAGCCTAACAATGCTACTTTCCGTCTGAGCTAGAACAGTGAAGGAACTCACGCCGCCTTCCTCCCCCGTGTTCTCGCAGAAGTTGCAGCTCGCGTCGCACCTGTGATTGTAAGAGCATGACGAACAGAAGAACTCGTCGCAGCCGTAGTCCCTGGTATTGAGTAAAAAATCGCAAGTAATCGACGGTTCGTCGCCGTGGGTGCCGCTTCCGTCCCACATATCGATGCAAGATTGAGTGGAGACGTAGTTTCCGAGCACCGCCACGATGAGCGAGTTGGTGGTGTCGAGGGACGAGGTCAGCGAAATTGACACCATTTCGTCCAACATTCCACCGGTTTGGGCCGACGACCAGAAGAAGCTGGGGTGTGGTTTGGATGAGTTAGGTAAGGTTTGGATTAGGGATTAGGAGTTAGGGGTTAGGCTCCACTCCACTCCACTCCAACTCACCTGGTCATCGCATTGTTTTCAAAACGGGGACGCTCTGACCACGATTTTGACACGTATAAATCTACATCGCCCGACAAACTCGTGGCGGATATGACCAAATCTTTCATTCTGTCGCTCGTGCCGATCTCCACCCTGTAGTACTCAATTTCGTGGTAGCCCACTTCGTTCCGAGAAATAAGACCGTGCGGCAAGAGGGTGGCTGATCCACCACCGCCACTGTCACTCGCCTCGATGATCGAGGAGGTGATTGTGAACGACGCGGAAATTTCCGACAACTCGCTGGAGGCGTGAACGGATGAATATATGTCGCCAGGGTAGATGCAGCCTTGGGCGCGGACCAAGTTTTTGTCCAGAACAACGCTGTGCCGGCGCCGAGCGAAGCGAGGCGCGTGATATCGTTAGTTTAGTTTATTTTAGTTTAGTTTAGTTTAGTAGTGGTTCTCGGCCCGCGGAGACTGAGTGAGCGAGCGAGCCTTCTACGTCCGCGCCGAGCGAGCCAGCAACAAAATACACGAACTAGCTCGCGGCTCGTTTCGCTTGCGGCTCGACTCACCTAGATTCCTGGGTTGTGTGCATCGCCGAGATCCACTCGTGGGCCGAGTCGGTTGAGTTGGGAAAGTTGGTGCGGCAAGAAACGTAGAGTTCAGAAACGCCGGACGTTGGGGTTAATGTAAGCTGCGCCGAGCGAATTGGGTGGGTTAGCTTAGTTTTGGATGTAGCCGTCTGTAGAAATTTTTCGCGCACTTCATCGCTCGAGTCTTCCAAAGGGCTCGCTTGCTTCGCTCGCTCACCTTCAAATTCGAATCTTGGTCATTGATCGTCGAGATGAAGTAGTCGTAGCCTCCTGGCCGGACGATGCCCTGGAACGGCATGTTGGGAACCAGCGATGTGACGACTCGAGAGGTCGTTGCTGTTATGACGAAGTCTGAGTCGTGGAACCCGGTAATTGCAATTTGCAAGAGGCAAACTGGGGTCGAGCACAACGAAGTGAATCTGGTTGACGCCGTGTCGATCGACACGCGATCGGCTTGCTGGGAATTTTGGAGCGAGTAGTAATCATAGTTGTTGAAGTTTGGACGACCTCGGGAGTCGGCAGCTTCGACAGAGGAAACCTGCGCCGAGTTTGAATAATGTAATGTAAAGTTAGTATTCGCTCGCAACTCGCTCGCAGACTTTGCTCGATCCGCTCACCAGGACGAAAATGTCAGGGTCGCCAAAAGCCGGCGTTATCTGGATTGACACGATCTCGCCTTGGTTACTCTTGGGGTAGGTCATCGTGTAGAAGTTCCGGCCCGATTCTCCAACGTGGTCAGATTGAGGCTGCCCGATCATGAGCACTGTGGGGTCGTCGGACCTCATTTGCGCGAGAATTCTGTATAGGGTTTCTTGCCAGCCGTAAATAACGATGAAATACCAGCAGTCTGAGCAGTGGTTTTCATCATCGGGGAGGATGGTTAGGCCGTCTGAGCCCCACCTCTCTTGGGACCACGTGTGGTGGTCAAGTGTTGGGAACGGGTTGCCGACTTCTGAAGTTGAAACGTACATGTCGGCGTCCCCCGAGAGGCAGGTGACGGAAACGAAGATTTCGTCGTCGGGGGAAGAAACCCAGACTTTAAATCTCGTATAGGCCTGGTAGGCACTGAAGTCCCTCACGCTGCGCCCCAACTGCAGTGTCATGATGGTGTCCTCCACGCTGCGCCGAGCGAAGCGAGGCGAGAGAGCCAAAAAATTGAGAATAATGTTAGTTTAGTAGTGGCTCGTATTCTCGTTTTCATCAAGGCTCGCTCGCTTCGCTCGCTCACCTCCCCACAATCGTAAAGGCACTCGTGAACTGGTACGGACAGCTTTTGACAGCAATGATGTAGGTTCCCGGGGTGGTGTCGTTCCTTTCGAGGTTGATATCAGAAAAACTCGCGTCGCAGAGGCTCGACGCAAGATTGTTCGATTCGCTCGGGAGGGTGGTTGTTGTTAGGCAGCCCTGGAATGGTATGGACCGCCGGTTAGTTGTGCAGAAATTCTGTCACAATTCTGTCGTGTAATTGCATATTTTTTCTCACCTCGGTTTGGCGCTGGGCTTGGGAGCAGTAGCTCACGAAGATGGACAGGGTTCCGGAACGAGGGGATGTCGATATCTTTAGCTGCTTGTGGCCCTCGTCGAACCTCATCGCGTAGTACTTCACCTCGTCATTGTCGTAATTCGTGTCAGAGTCGACCGACAGGGTGTCGTCCTGGGGAACCCCGTCCAGCAGCTCGTTGAAGACAACCGCCGTCTCAACGTTCCGAGCCTGCACGGTGAATAAACAGGCGCTCACGCCGGTAACCCCAATGTACACCTCGGTATTTGCCGAAATTTCGGCCGTGGAAATTTGAGGCACCAAGCCGATGGAGCCGTAGTTGTCAAAGTAGCAACCTGCTCCGCCGTGCTCGGCAATCGCCGACTGGCAAGGTTGGGCGAAGTCGTTCGGAGACTCGACGTAGGTGGATACCGCGAGATTCGCGATTCCGGAGATGAGCGTCAGTGTGACTTCCACGGGTCCTTCTTCGGAGGTGGTGAACTTGAAGTACTGGGTGGAGTCAGCAGACACGCCTTCCTTGAGTGGGCGGTTGGCCTGCAGGGTGGAGGTGACGTCCTCAGTCGACGCTCGGATCGTGTAGCCGCTGCCAGAATAGCCGTAGACTGGGTTGTTGTGATGAGGTAATTAGTGTATTTATTCTCGTCTTCATCAAGTCGCTCGACTCACCTGCGATGGACAGTAAGCACTCGCTGCAGGAATCCTCCTCGGGAATGGTAATCTCGTCAGAGTGGTACTGGTCCTGGTAAGAATGATACTGATAGTCCGTCCTCGTCGCCGGGAAGGCCGGGTCCGCGTTGGTTTTTACGTACAAATCAGGGTCCCCGTAATGAGGGGAAATCGTAATTTTGACTTGGCTCGACTCGCTCCCCATCCGAAACGTGTACAAGTCGTACAAGTTCCTGAACACAACCCCGTCGTGCGGTTCCCCGTCGGTGAGCATCGTCGTGCCGCCGGAGTGGACCACCGATATTGTGTACTTCGTGTGAGTTGTTGAGGCCGTGGGGTAGGCGTAAATAGCCACGTAGTACGTGCCATGGTGGGACCCAACGTTGCACGAGTTTTGGTCGTCGTGGCGGATCACCAGGGAGTCTGTGTCAGGTTGGGTTAGGTTAGGGGTTGAGTTGGGTTGGGTTAGGGGCAAGGTTGCAAACTGCAACTGCTTCGACTGCTTCAACTGCTTCAACTCACCCTCGTACATCCACGTACTCGAATAATTATGGTGCCCCATTGCCGAGCTCGGAAACCCACCCGCATCGTCCGTAACGCTCAAATGGCACCCAACGTACAAGTCCGGGTCGCCGAAGAATGGCGTCACGTCCACGACGAGGTCCCCCGCGCTCCTCGAGTCGAAGAACTGGTAGTACCTGTAATGACCGTTTTCGAGAGTTTCTGTTAGAGGGAGGCCCTCCTGGAGGAAGACGGTTGTGTCGGTGAAGGTGGGGAGGATGCTGAACTCGTTGAAGCCGGAGGAGCCGCCAAAGACCGTTATGGAGTACTGCCCGCCTGTGGTCAGGGCGTGGGGGTCTGTGATCGGGATTGTCACGGTTTCTACTGATTGGGAGGTTGCCGAAGACCAGTGGGGGGGGTTTTCGCTTTCTCCACTGCGTGCGTGCGTGTGTGCGTGCATGCGTGCGTGCGTGTGTGCGTGCATGCGTGCGTGCGTGTGTGGGGGGGGGGGGGGGTTAGTTTTTAGTTTTTTAAAATTCAAACTATTGAACTTTTTTTGATTTGTTGCTCCACCCACCTGACGTAAAAGTCCGACCCAGCCCTAACAAACAAGTCAGGATCGCTCGAGCTCGTCAACGGCTTAACCGTAATCTTAACCTCCCTAACATTCGCCGGCACGTCAATCTTGTAATACCTGTCAACAGCGTGCAACGTCCCCGGCGGCCCTCCAACCGAGTCATCCTGGGTGATCCCATTAAGGAGCCTCGTCGGCTCGGACACCTTCGCGGAGGAGGCTAGGACCGTGAAGACGCAGTAGTCCGGTAGGGTGTCGCTGGGGTTGTCGTCGGTGCCGAAACCACCGCTGACATAGCCGGTCCAGGTCCCCCCCGAGGGAACGTGCACGAAGTCGAAGCCACCCCGGGAGGAGCAGAAGCTGTGGACCGAGTCGCAGGCTGCGGGGGAGGCGTTGGCGTCGGCAGCGTTGTCGAATATTATCAGGTTTGGGTCGCCGCCGCCCAAAGGGGAGACGGAGAAGAGGTAGCTCGACAAACCCTCGGGGGTTGTGGTGAATGTGAAGAGCTCGGATTTGGGGATTTGGTCCGAGGGGGTTGTTGCTGAGGAGGACTGAACCACGTACAGCACGGGAATGCCGTTGGAGAGGGATACGGTCGTCAGGCTGGAGGAGGCGAGCAGGTAGCCGCTCGCGGGGAGCAGGCCAATGTTCGAGGCGACTATTCTAAGGACCAAGTTGGAACTAAAGTCTGAGCTCAGGAAAGACTCCTGGGGGATTATCAGGACGTTTCGGAACGCGCTGCCGTCGCTGCTGCTGAAGTCGTTGGTGCTCTCGCTTGGCCAGGGGCCAGAGATGCCCTTTGCGATGGTGAAGTCCAGGAGGCCGAACTCCTCCCCCAGGGTCACGATCATGTCTTGGGGTTGGCTTGGGAGAGACACATGGAAGAAGGAACGGTGGTTGGTTGCTGTGTTTGAAGTGTCCGAGGCGGAAGATATTTCGGACGTGGCAAATGGTGTGCCCAGAGTTAACGTGCAAGGGGAGTTTGCATCGTGACACAGAGATGAAGTGCGGATTGTCAAGAGGGTGAGGAAGAGGATTGGGATTAGAAGAGAGGGGGGAGGGATTGTCATAGTGTGTGTGTTGTTTTAATTTAATTTAATTTAGTTGTTCTAGGTGTCTAAGGGTGTGTTACGGTGGGATAGGAAAATATATGAGGCGAGTGAGAATATAAATTGCAACAAATTGTTCATCACTTCATTGTTGATTGAATTTCAACAAATTTTTATTCCATGTATATGAATATGCTATATAGCAAGGCCGTCACATTGTCACATGTCACATTAAAAATAACAAAATATTCATTAAGCTACTTAATTGATTTTTGTCATAAGTGGAGTCCAAGTTAATCCAAGTTAGATTTGCTAGTGAGAAAGAACAAGGCCACATCATTGGCTCGCAGCGAAGCTCAGACACACACATATATTATATGCTTGGCCTGGGCCTGTGCTGAGATCATCGGCTTGCTCTCCCTTACTCCCGAGGAAGCTCGTTCGTTGGGTTGAAGGGGATGTTCCGCTTTTACACACCAGTGGCTTATTGGGCGAATGAGATGGTTGAGTGGATCCAATCACGATCGTATTCAGTCTGTCACAAGTTCATCAATGAGCACGATGACGAGTTGGTGCGTGAAGTGCTCAAACTCAGTTCATCAAGCGTATGAAGTACGACAAGGCCGAGCTGAACAAGGTGGAGGACGTGCTGAAGCCGGCTCGCAAATACGCCGTCTGCAAGACCACCACAAAAGCGCCGCCGAGTTCCAGAAATCGGGCGTGGAAAAAAATACACAAGCAGGTTTGCAAGTCGCCGCCACCCGTTGGAATTTTGTTAAAGGATGGGTTAGTTTGTGGCAACAAAAAGTAGATAGGGACTTGGGTAATGGGGATGGGCAAGTGTGGAAGAAGTTTTTGGGGTGGGAACTCACTCTAGTCTAGTTTAATAGAGGAGTTCTTATTTTTTTTCGGTTGAGGAGTTCTTATTTTTTTCTCGTAACCTGACGTGTTAAAAGCTGCGAATAAAATTTGGATAAAAAATAAAAATTATCTTTTTTTTCTCTCCCTCTCCTCTCCTCTCCTTTTCTTCACCATTTTCAACCCCTCACTTATGCCGTCTGTTTAGCATTTTTGGCAGCCAACTTGTTGGCCGCACTCTTCTTCTCGTACAACTCTCGAATCTTGAAGGCAGCAAGGGTCTGGAAGAATCCGGTTCCGTTGTCGCTTCCGGGAGCATCCGCGAGCTTCAGCATCTGCTGGGTGAGCTCTCCGTAGAACTTGGTCGAGGTGTTGCTCAGGTGGCTCTCGACATAGACGAGCTCCTGCAAGTTGTCGAAGGTTCCGTCCATCTCAACCACTGAAACCTCGTTGTCGAAGAAGGTGTCGGGGCCGTACTTGAATTTGATTCCGGGGAAAGAGCAGCTCAGCTTTCGGCCGCACGGTGTCCAGTCGATGGCAGAGCCCTCGTCGAAGAGGTAGGTGGGGGAGAAATCGGCCACGCCCTCCTTCTGGATCATTCGGACGCGAAGGGTCTTGGTGTCGCCCTCGACAAGCTCGGTGGGGAGGACCTGGATGGTGAGGTCGCTGTAGGCCTTCTGGGGGCCGACAAACTGTGGTTTTGGTTGTGGTTTTGGTTGTGGTTGTGGTTGTGGTTGTGAGGGTGGGTGAGATGAGGGGATTAAAAAATAAATTTATCCAAAAGCAAAGGCAAACAACCAAAAGGCAAACAAAAAGGAGGTATAAATAGCGTATAAATAGCGTGTGAAGTTTTGTTGCGCAAAATGCAAAATGCAAAATGTCTCACCTGGTCAAAATCGGGCTTCCTCGCCTCGATGGACGCCTTGATCGACTCCAAACTGTGCCCACGCTCCTCCATGTCGCGCTGAATCTTCCAGGCAAACTTGACGTCGTCCGAGATGTCCAGGTAGAGGCTGAAGTCCAGCAGGTCGCGCACTCGCGAGTCGTACATGGGGTGCAAGCCCTCGATGATGACAATGGGGGTGGGCTCAATGGTCTCCGGGGTGTCGAGGGTTCCGTTGACGTGGTTGTAGATGGGCTTCTGTATCGTCTTGCCGCTCTTCAGGGCGGCGAGCTGCTCGTACATGAGGTCGAAGTTGTTCTCGCGAGCGTCCAGCGCGGTGAGCTTGGTCACCTTTCGCCCGGCACGGTCGTTCAGGTGGAAGTCGTCCAGGCAGATCACGGTCGTCTTGTCGGATACGAGGGTGTTGGTCTCCCAAGATTCGGGGAAACCGCCGCCGAGGGGGCCCACAGACTCGCCGCCGAAGATGTTGGTCAGCCTTCTCATGAAAGTTGACTTGCCACAGCCAGAGTCGGCAGCTACGCCAATTAGAATGACCTGGGTGGGTGTGAGTGTTGGTGTGAGTGTTAGTGTGAGTGTTGGTGTGGGTGTGGATGAGTATGAGAGTGAGAGTGAGAGTGAGAGTGAGAGGTGAGGGGGGGGGGGGGGCTCACCTTTTCACCATCCTTGAGAGCAGCAAGTGAAGTTTTTGTCGATGGAGTAAACGAACGACGAGATGTATAGGAGGTGGTGAGGCCAAATCCGGTGGTTGCCGAGAGGAGGCTGGAAAGGATTAGAATTGTATGCTTCATCGTGGTTGAACGTAAATGGATCTTTTATTCTTTTTGGTTTTTTTTATTGAAACCTAATTAAATTGCAATATTTCCTTATGTTATCTATGCACTGCCAGGTGTGCTTACTGTTACTGCTTGTGGCAGAAATTCAAGGTTTCACCACATCAATCCGATCGGCGGCAGGCCTTGATGCTTTGGAAACTTCTGTCTTCGAAACTCTGTCGAGCTCTCTCATTCTCAAAGTGAGGGAAGAGACTGACGATCCCCTCTCTTGTGTTTGGCTTGATGAAGAAAATCCAAAATTCCTGACAGGTTTGGCAAGGTACACAACGAACGACAATGTCAAACACATCAACGTTTGGATGGGTCCTTCCTATGATTGTCCTCACCTCATTTGGAGCGCTTGGGCGGAAGAGGGCAAGGAAACATTTGCGATTGATGTCGATTATGTAGTTCGAGGGCCGACTCCTATAGGCAGTGACCCCCAGATGTTTGAGAAGTACTATTCCTCCGGAACTAATGACTTTGATGGAATTGAATATGCGCCAATTGAATCCATTGCACGAAAAGTTCTCGTAAGCCCAATCAGGACAGCTAGATCTGCTCTCACCTTGCCTCAGCTTACCGAGATCACCAAAATCTTCTCTTCCAGGTGGCTGGAGTTCGTCAGCGCTGCCGATGTAGTTCCTGGACGAAGCCGGGGCGCTATGAACAATCGGGATGACAAGCAGCGACAATTTTTCTACAAGCACCTCGCAAATTCATACTCTGAGGAGGTTGGGCGGTTGGCGAGCGGGCCTCTTGCTGAGGCTTATGTAGGAGGCGGATCGTAATACTAAATAATAACATATGAAATACATTTTTACCATTTTACGAGACTTTTTTTTTCGCAAGCAATATATTTAAATCACCCCTCTCAACACAAAACATGGCCGCAACTACTACTACCAACATCCAACCCAACCCACTCTCAACATCTCCAATGCACAATAAGTACTATGAAGCAACTTCAGCCTCAATCTTCAAATCTACAACTTGTGATTCACAGCTTCCCTGGAGCTTCTGTGTCCATCAAGCAAAATCTGACGTCTGTGATCCTCTGGACAGGAATGGGTACGGTTCCCAGTCCTCCCTCCTCTCCGATCTGCATGATTTCGGAGGTTTTACCTCCAACTCGCCCTACAGTGTAATCCTCAACCCACACGAAGATGGCTGTGCCAATTCCTCACTAGCCACCGACTACTGCCTCGCGGCTTCCGCGGGCGTGTGCCATTCCACCTTCACGACGACCAATCCCAACTTCCGCGCCGTCCCGATGACATTGGAAAACGGCGGTCTTTGGATCATGCTGGTGCTCCTTTTTACTTTCTTTTTCGGTTCAGTTTGCCTTTCCATGGTCGGAGACACCCTGGGTATCTTCTCGGAGGGCAGAGGGAATGTTGTTGACCGAATGATGAACAGGAAGATAGAGCAGATCACCGCAAAGATGAGCCTGAAGACCTCCCTTCTTGGGGCTCTTGAGTTCTCGACCCTGACACTGATGTTCAACGACGAAGCCGGTGCGGGCAAAGAGCGCGCCTTCGTTAGAATTAAGACCCAAAACGGTCTCCGTCCCATGGCCCTGTTCATCGTCTTGAATGAGGTTTTGTTCAACTCACCTCTGATAAATTTTTCAAAGAGTGCAAATTGGGTGTTTCGGGGGCCGCGACTCGTGTATAGCTTGGCCACACTTTTCATGTGCAATCCAGAGGCGTACATGAACTCGCCGGACTTGGCGAGGAGAATGTTCGCGACGAACATTTTCACTGGGGCGGTGCTGGGTTTGGTGTGCGTGTGGAACGACGAATGGGAGGGCAATCGAGTTTCGCAGAATGGTTCGAGTGAGTGGCTGGTGGTGGGGGTGACATTGTACTTCTTGCTGCTGGCGAATTTGACTCCCTGTGTTTGGATAAAGAAGACGGCGGTGATTGTAACCGCAGCAATAATGTTTATGGTCGGCGAGTTCGTCTTCCGGAGTGAGTGCTACCACAGTGGAGGTGAGTACATCCAATCTACTATTTTAAAACAAAACTAACAAACCCACTCGAATTCAATTCGCTTAGACAATTTTGATTACCCGATTGTGTCGGTGTTCGTCTCCGTCTCTCACTTCCGAAACTCCTGCGACTCTTCCCAGCAGGGCCAAACAATTATTTGGCAGTCTCTCGCCGTCGTTATAGCTACTGCTGCAATTATCGCAAGCACCTACCATTCAGAGAAAAGTGATCGAAGGTGAGCGATTGAAGCTAGCGATCGAGCCTTTTGGAAGACGAGCAAACTCGCGATGAAGTGCGCGAAATTGCTACAGACATAATATAATGGCTACATCCACTACTAAGCTAAGCTAATTAATTAAAATGCGCCTCGCTTCGCTCGGTGCAGCGTTTTTGCCTCTCAGTACGGGATTTTCGTTAACGAACTGAGCAGGCAGAAGGAAATTGAAAGAATGCAGGAAGCGTTAAAGGCGAAGGAGTTGAATCCGGAGCAGGTGAGCGAGCGAGCAACACAACAAAACACTCATTAACATTAAAATTCTAAACTAACAGAAAAATGCTTAGCTTGAGCTTGTGCTAGAAATAATGAGCAAAAGCCAGCACGCTGGCGCCCCCGGGGGCCCCGACTCAACCACCAACAACAAACCCGCCCGCCGTCGTTCCTCCCTCTTCGGCGGCACATCCAAAGCCGGCCAAAATGGCACCAGGGGAAGCGGGCGACGCGGTTCAATCTCGAGCGTCTCCGCCCTCCAGCAGCTCCAAATCAAGAAGGAGCACATTGCAATCGTCGAGGGCAATATTGGCCGTGGGGCGTTTGGGGACGTTCACAAGGGCAAGTACAACGGGGTGTTCGTCGCAGTCAAGACGATTGCCAATGTTGACGAGCAGAACATGAGGGCCTTCAGGTATGAATTCATTTTGCTGAACCAGCTTCGCCACCCCAACATAATAATGCTTTTGGGGGCGGTCTGGAGCAAGGAGATGGTCGGGATCGTGTTGGAGTACGCGGAAAATGGGAGCTTGAGTGACATACTGAAGAAGAAGATGTGCGAGAATTGGACGTGGGGTGAACCGATGGTGAGTGAGCAAAGCGAGTGAGCGAGCGGCTACATCCACTACTAAACTAACCCACTCAAAATTGTTTGGCTTGCTTCGAAAACCGCAGCTTTCGATTGTATTTGACATTGCCCAAGGAATGCGCTACATGCACGCCACGTCCTACTACGACGAGCTGACAGACACCCACCAGGAAAACCTCCTCCACCGCGATTTGAAAACCGGTAACGTCCTCCTGTCCTCCTCGTGGTCTGCCAAAGTGTCCGACTTTGGCTCTACGAAAGCCTTCGGCGCGAAGCTCGGGACGGAGGACATGACCATGACGGGAACGCCGATCTACATGGCGCCGGAAGTTGTGAGGGGGGAGAGGTACGACAAGAGCTGCGACGTGTACAGGTGAGTGAGTGAGTGAGCGAGCGGAGTGCCCCGACTTCACCCACATACTAAATACTAAATACTAAACTAAACCCAATCTCTCGGCGCGCAGCTTCGGCGTGCTCATGTTTGCGATGGAGTGCAAGAAGGGCAACGTCTATGCGAGCTTCGAGAAGGCCGTGAAGGATATCGACGGAACCATGCTGCTTTCCCCCGGTATCACGCCCTCGGGGGCCTCCCAAACTGGTTCCTTCTCCGAAACAAGCTCCAATGACCGCTCGTTGTCCACAGAGAACAAATCTGACAGCAAGAACAGAAAAGGAGGGAAGAGTGCGAAAAACAAACAATTCGCCCAGGAGAAATCGGTAATGAAGCTCGTTGCTGATGACGGCGTGAGGCCTGACCTCCACCACATTCACCGGGGGGGGAAGAAACTTGTCAAGAGTTTGAGAAAGATAATTGAAAAATGTTGGATGGAAAGGGCCAAGTCTAGACCAACGTTCGAAATGATCTTAGGAGCTTTAGGGGGGGTCAGGGAGGAGCTCGCGGCGAACAAAAAAGATGAAGTGAGTCGTGTGGAAAACAAGATTAAGATCGAAGATGAACGAGCAGAGGCACGTCTCGAGGAGAACAAGAAGTTCGTCGAGAATTCCCGCGACCACCTCCGCCATCTTGTTACCCCCATGATCCTAATAAAGGCCGACGAGTTCATAAAGGTGAGCGAGCCTACCTTATTAACTAGCCACCGTGTCCACAATTTTGAGCTCTTTTTGGTTTTAGCTCACCCCTCGCTCTAACTAACCCCACACACACTTACTCCGTTGGGCACAGCTGAAGAAATTGGTTCCGTACGAGACTGTTCGCGACACTCGCGCGGCGTCATTGGTTACCCTTGACAATATGGAGAAGGCCGAACTTTTCCTAAAGGACCAGTACACAATATTCTTCAGTCACCAATGGCTCGCGTTTTCGACTCCGGACCCGGACAAGAGCCAGTACGATCTCATGGTCAATGCGACGAGGAAGCTGGCGAAGAAGAAGAAAATGGAGCTGTCCAAGGTCTACATCTGGGTGGACTACATTGGCATCGCCCAGGAGAGCAAAGTTATTCAAAAATACGCCATCCAAACACTCCCGGCTATCGCCTCGTCCCTCCACTCCTTCGTGGTGGTAGCCCCTTCGACCCCCCACTCGGACCTCAAGACGAATTGCGACTTGGACACTTACAAGCGGCGCGGTTGGTGCCGCGCCGAGGTGCTGAGCCATGTTGCCCGGAGAGGAACGAGCGAGCTGTACATCGCTACGGAAAAGGGAGAGCTGAGGAAGGTGGACGGGACCAGGGTGGGAGATAACGTAACCGTGGGAGAAAGAACCGAGAGAAAAAGCGCCGTAAAAGTGTCGATCCGTGAGCAGAACGTGGACTTGAAGCTCGTGGAGGAGATGAGCCGGTGAGTTGAGATTTTCTTGTCGAAAAAAATCTTTCATGCTTTCGCTCACCTTTCCCAACCCCCACCCCTGCTCGCTCGCTTCGTTTGCGGCTCGCAGTGTATTCTTGGGCGACTTCACCTGTTGTCGGATGAAACACCTCGGGAACAACGCAGTATGCGACAGGGAGCTGCTCCTTGAGCCAATGCTCGGCCTCTACTGCGAGATTTATAAGAAGCGGTTGAATCCGAAAATGAAGCCGATCTACGACTTCATCGAGCCCTACAAGGGGACCATCTACCCCAAGTCTATTGAGATTGAGTTTTGCGAGAACGAGAAAGTTAAGCATGAGCGCCGAACCCTCTTCGGCGACCTGTTGGAAATTGCAGAGCGAACCATCGACTACGAAAACATGCTCATCGGGGCGGGGATGGACGTTGATGCGATCACGTTTTCGGGGGCGGGGGAGGCCAACGACGCAGATTTAGCGCCCATACTCATCAACAAGAAGGACTTGGTGCTCAGCGAGGTCGATGATGATGATAATGGGATCGAGGGAACGAGTTTTACCAAAGGAACATACAGGGGCCACGCTGTGGCGGTTGACGTTCTCGAACTGATGGAAGACGACGAGATTCTCGACGAGGAGGAGGTAAGTGAGTGCCAATGTGAAAAATAACTCATCTTTTTGTGCGAAGGGGTTGTTCGGGGAAGGTCCAGATCAGGGGGCATTGTGCTCGCCGCCAATGTGAAAACTCGAAAAATTTATTTAACTTTCAAAACGCAACTAACATTATGTATCCGCTCGGCGCAGATGGGAGAGGCGCTGGAAAAGTTCAAGAGAGAATGCCTGCTGATGAAGGACCTCAAGCACGAGAATATTCTGATGCTCGTCGGCGCGCTGTGGGGCGCTGACCTAACGTGCCTCGTGCTGGAGTACGTTGAAGGGACCACCGCGAACAAGTTCCTCAAGTCGCTGGCCCCGGTCGACCAGACATGGCACGGGCCGAAAATGTCCGTCGTCAAGGGAATGGTGCGGGGAATGAGCTACTTGCACAGCTGCATCTTCTGGGACAGCTACACGGACGACTACAACGAAGGGGTTATTCACAGGAACTTGAAGCTGGATTCGGTTCTTGTAGGGGAGAGGCATGACGGTTATGAGGAGAGATCGGGTATCCGAAAGAAAGCTTCCAGCGTTGCGGGGCACCACAACTTCAATGATTTGGTGGTGAAGATCAGCGACTTCAGCGACTCGAGGGTTGTGAAGCGGGACGAAACAATGACGATTGTCGGGCACAACCTTTACATGGCACCGGAGGTGTATAGGGGGGAGCGGTACGACACGAAGGCGGACGTGTTCAGTTTCGCAATGTGCTTGGTCGAGATTGTTATCATCAACAGCGATACGGATGACATCGAGAGCTTGCTCCATGACGACTTTTTGAAGGATACTGCAGGTGGCGGCGGTATGACGGTAAACTCCAGCAGCGCAAAAATAGTTAAGTACTTCCAGAAGGGGTTGGTGAGGCCAAGGGTCGAGAAGGCGGCCTACCCCGAGGTTCCTAACGAGCTGTTTAAGTTAATGCAATTGTGCTGGGAGGTGAATCCGGCGGCGAGGCCCTCGTTTGCCGAAATTAAGGAATTCTTGGGCAGTGACAAGATGAACGAGCAGATTCTCAAGCACGCCAAGAGCAAAATGATGCTCGGGGCGAATGAGGAGGAGGAGGAGCAGCTGAGGGTTATCAAGCTTGAGCTTGCTAGAGGGAACGTCTTGAGGGAAGAGGAGTTAGCGCTTCAGCGGAAGAGGGCGCAGGACAGGTTGAGGGAGAGGATGCACGAAAGGAGGGCCACGAGGGTGGAGGGAGGCAATATTGAATCATAATTTTAAGTTTTTGTTGAATTTGGTGTTCTTTTTTACTCCTAGATTTTGATTTCCACCTGGTTGGGGTGATTTGGATTTGGGAGGTGGGGAGGGGATAGGAAGGAGAGGATAACGGAGGCTACGTCGTAACCTCCGTTGAACACGCACTCGCCGAGAAGTCTAATTGTGTGGAGTTCGCCGGGTGTGGTTGGGGAAGGACACGTAGTCTCGCTTGTAGACGATGTGGAGAATGAGGTTGAGGATGAGGGCATATCCAGCGAAAATCGCATCAGAAAAACTAAATATGTATAAGCTCAAGCTAAGCCCCCTTAGCACACTTCACCCCGACATATAACACCTATTCAAACCTGCGGAGATTTCCGCTCGAGGGAAATCCGCAACGGCGAAATCGCCTCGCGAAGTTCATGAAAATGACTTTGAACTTGATATTAACTTCTAAGATTTTTTTTTGTTAATCACCCCAACACACAACACACTCAAACAACCTAGCCCACGAAAGCCGAGCCCCCCACCCACATTTGGGGAGTCACCCCGACATATAGGTTATGGGCCCAAGGAGTCACCCCGACATATAAACACCTAAATTCGGGGGAAATTTCCAAAAAACTCAATTTTGTCCACCTTTAGCGTTTTTTCATTGTCGCGATCAAATGTTTTGCTTATATTACGATATATTAATTGACATTTTGAGGTTTTCATACACTTTTGAGTAAAAGAAGTTGCAAGAATTTAGATCAATCATACTAAGCGAATTAGACAAATTTAAAAATGATCTTAAGATTAATTTAAATTCTTGAAACTTTTTTTACTCAAAAGTGTATAAAAACCTCAAAATGTCAATTAATATATCGTAATGTAAGCAAAACATTTGATCGCGATAATGAAAACAGTCTAAAGGTGGACAAAATTGAGTTTTTTGGAAATTTCCCCCGAAATGTTTTTTGCGCTTTTGCCGTTTCCCTGCTTGCGCGGCCTGAAAAGCTTGATTTCGATGACCACGGCTGCTTTGCATCGCCTTCCTGCGATGACCAATCTTTTGCTGGTCGGAAAGTGGTTTTGATCGGATTTTTTGACAATCTTCATCGCC
>BRYC01000097.1:59310-69521 GCA_030267985.1 Parmales sp. scaly parma | reverse complement strand
CACGCTGAAAAGGAGGCAGCCCTAAGAGTGGAGATTGAAGAGTTGCGGCAACGCATTGCTGAGTTGGAGCCTGATGAAGACTACTAAGATTTGCTTTTGCGTGCACAACGGCGGCTACAACCCAAACAAACAACAACAACATGAAATTTAGAACCACAGCTTGTACCAAATGTCATGTTTATATTTAAGGAATGTCAGCCAATCTATGCAAGCATGTGCGTAGTCAGGGGGCGCGCGAGATAGTTGCATTGATCACTGTGTTTGCACAAACTTGTGCTGGCCAGAATCTTGTTATTAAGCTTTGAATTTCCCATGACTGTGAGGAGCTTCAGCCTGGGTACTGCGCATTGACTGGAAATTGACTTTGGGGGGCAGGATTTTATCACTCGGGCAGAATCTAACGTTGTAGGATGCAGAGAAAAAATTTCATTGCGTTATATCAATCAAATTTAGATCGCAGCCAAATTGTTCACCAGCTCAATGTTCTCGTCTCCTTTCCAGCCAAAAAGTAAGGTCAAATTAATCCGTCGATCCTTGAACCCTTCCTTGAAATTGTACTTTGCCGTCTCGTGCAACCGCTTGCTGTCGAACATCGCGCAGCGGTTCTGCTTGTACCTGCGCCGAGCGAAGCGAGGCGCATTTTCGAAAGAAGGCACGCGAGCAAAATTGGGTAAGTCGCGAGCCAGCAACACCATACACTAGTTCTGACTAACTCGCTTCGCTCGCTCACGGAATATTTATGCTGTTAGCTCCCTCCTCTTTCAGCCAGTTGAGCCTGTCCGACTCGAAAAGCTCGTTGTTCCACTTGTCAAACTCATCTCCGAGCACCTCCTCCTGCGGAGGCGCCTTGTCGTAAATGATCAGCCCTCCGCTCTCCTTTTCTAAATTGCTTTCGTCCGGGGTCAGCCAAATGTTCATGTTGACCTTTGCTTGGTCCGCGTGTATTCCAATCCCTCCCGCAACGCTCTCGTGGCTGTCGTACTTGTAGAACCACGCCGTGCTGAGGGGCGCGTCGTGCATCAGCCTCGGCAGCTTGACGGTAAGTTCGCGGACCAAGTACGTCAACCAGACGCACTCGCTCAGCCCCTCATCGTAGTAAGCGCCCAAATACGACTTCTTCGCATCGAAAAATATCGTCGATTCGAGCGCGAACCTGTAGAGCTCCTGTATCGCAAAGGGCGTCAAGAGGTTGTCTATCGCAAGCACCTGTGCCAAGCCAAGCGAAGCAAAGCGAGGCGCATTTTTAATGGATCAGGGGGGAGGCGAGTGAAGTGAGCCAAACGAATAAGAATTGAGTGGAATAATGTTAGTTTAGTAGTGGATGTAGCCATTATGTCTGTAGCCATTTCGCGGGATTCATCGCGACTATTCTCGTCTTCTTCCTCAAAGCTCGCTCGCTTCGCTCGCTCACCTCCCCTCGAAGGAAGGATTCTTCAATTTTACCGAAATCGAGGTTTTGGTTCAGCGCGTGGGGGTGCTGCAACGATCTTGGGACCTGAACGGGCATGTAGACTAGCCGGTTGTGCGTGCCCATCAACATTTTGGCCATGTCGAACGACAGGATGTATGGATTACGGCGGACGGAATCTCGGCAATCTTGATAGTTGGTTCGAGAGCTGTAAACACAGTTCGGACCGCCAACGGCGGAAGCGACAATGGGGGTAATCATGTAGTTGATCACGTAGGCAATTTCGAGGAATTGGTGGGGGAGGATGTTGGCATCGTTGACGAGGTATTCTAGTTGGTCGGCGGTGTGCTCAAGTTGGTGTATGTTCGTGTAGTACCACGAACCTCGGCCACGCACCGAGTAGGGCGTGGAGGAAGGATCGTCAACTCGGTCGAGAACGTACGGCGTGGCCGACGTGACGTCTCCCCGGACCATGTTCATCTCGTTGTTGAACTCAAGCTCGATGGATAGGAGCTGATAGAGGGAAGATTGGAGGAAAGAAGAGCCTGATGAAGAGGACAAAGACGAGTAAGGGGTCCCACGAACACAACGCAGGAGGAAGGAGTGAAGCTCGGATTGCTCGTGGAGGGGACCATCGGAATTGTGGATTGTGGATCGGCGAGACCGAGGCCGTAGGAGCGAGAAGCAACTGTGAGGATCGCTAGGCGAACCTTCGGGATCTAAAAGGTATTCGGTGAGAGATTGGTGCATTCGTGGGAAAATTGGAATGGAATTGGGAGTTGTGTCAAGTGGGTCAACAACGACAATGGTGCAAAAATGAGGCGGGGTAATTAAGAGGAGCGAGAGGAACAAGCGTTGCATGGTGTGTTTCCAGGTGCTTTTATGATTTTTTCTTAGAGCTTACTACTTTGAGATTGGCACATTGGCACATTGGGGTGGTAAAGACTTCAATTTTTTTTCAACTTTTGTATATCATTTTTGCAACTTTTGTTTCAACTTTTGTTTCAACTTTTGTATTCTTGTACAAACCTGGCACGTGATTATGGGCGAGGTCGCCATGAAGAGGTTACTCACGCAAAAACTATATGGTTTTGCTGATATTATTGTTGTTGAACACCAACACCCAGGTGAAGTCAAGTGGGTGGCTTTATCCAATGGTATGGTTGCATCATGCAGCAGGGCAAGCAGTAGAGATACTGGAGTTATCATAAATCAAAACTCGACTACCAAGACTGTTTCGAAATATCGAGCTAATTATGCTTTTGGCGGTGTTCATTGTCTTTGCTTTCTGCCTAATGACTCGGGGGGACTTGTGGCTTGTGGCGGTAATTGGTATGACTTAAATGATGACCCCACTGAAGACGTGGTTCCTGGTTTCTTGAATGTTTACAGCCCTTCCCTGGAGTTGGTCCAGACTTTGGGGCACGATGGTTATGGTGTTTATCGCGTCACCGTCTCTCCGACAGGCTATATAGTTTCACTTAGTAGAGATATGAAGGTGATAATTTGGTCGGAGTCGGGGGAGGGTGGCAAGTGGGCGAGAGTGCAAGTGCTTGAGGATCACACAGAACTCGCTAAATCAGTGTGCTTCTCCCCCGACGGCAAGCAGCTGGCTACTGGAGGCTACGACAAGTCCATCAACCTCTACAGCTTCAACGAGGGAAGTGCCATCTTAGCGCACACGTTGGAGGGCCACACCCTCTCCGTCATGTCCCTCTCGTTCTCTCCCGACTGCAAACTCCTTTGCTCGGGAAGTTGCGATAGATCCATCAAATTTTGGAACCCTGCCGATGGAAGCTTGGTGAAGAGCATAGACAAGGCTCACACCTATACCGTCTTTAGCGTCTCATACTCCCCCAACGGGCGTATTCTTGTGAGTTCGGGTGGCTATCCCGACAAAACGATGAAGATCTGGGATGCTGAGACTTTCGAGCTCAAGCACACGTTCGAGCTGCGGGGATTCTACACCAGGCAGCTCACCATCACGGCCGATTCGAACTTCATTGTTTCGGCCAACAGCGACAATACGGTTAGATTCACCCTCTGCCGAGAGTACACATTTTTGCCCTCTTGCCTCACCCCCATCCTCAACTTGCTTCTCCACATTGTCTACAAGTGGGAATTTGTGTCGTTTTTGGAGCCAAACGAAAACACCTCAATCCTCGAGAAAGTCATGAGGCTACTCGGCGAGTGCGTGCACGACGGCGGCTACAACGTCACCTCCGAGATCCTCTCTTTCCTCTCTCCCGCCCACCTCCCCGTCCAGATCACCCCCACAAGGTGGAAGAGCGACCCAGAAAGTTTGAAATTGTTTATGCGGGCTAGATATGAGCGCCAACAGGAGGAGAATGAAGCAGCAAAGGAACAAGAAAAAAAAATTGATTTGTTGGAAAGGAGAATTGCCGAGCTTGAGTTTGAACAAGAATTCGGTGGGGAGGATTAACAATATTAAAAGAAATCTCCCATTTCAAGAAATATTTTTTAATTTTCCCTACCCATACTTATTCCAACCTCTCCCTCTTCCCACGCCAACCTAGAGTGTTGCGGCAAACGCGTCCAGCTTGACAACAGCATCCTTCTGCGCGGCCAAAGTCTTCTCGCCGTTCTTTGCCGTGTTTTGGGTGTAAACATTCTCAATGGACTTGAAGAACGCGTCGGCCGCCTCCTTCTGGTCGGTAGTCTTGGCCAGCCCCCTCACGGCCTGACGAGTTTCGTACATGTACCTGGTGAGCTCGTTCTTGACCTCGAACCACTGTGTCTTCTCAATGTACGCCGGAAGCTTCAAAAGACGGACTCTGGTCTCCTTGATCACGGCCTTTTTGTTGGCGATGAAGTCGGCCTGTTCCGAGTTGTAGGTGTCCTTGGACTGCGCTTGATAAACAGAGTAGCTTGAGTATGGGCGACCAGTCCCAGACTGGTCCGACCCGTATGCAGCTCCCTCAGAGTAGGCAGTGCCATCTCCGATTATGCCGAACACGCTATATTATAAATTATATATTATAATATGTGGTCAGAGAATGGAATGGGTTGGGAATGGTTAGGGAAAGGATGGTGGGATAGTATGGGGGTGGATGCCTTCATTCAGGATGCCTTCATTCAGGATTCCTTCATTCAGGATGCCTTCATTCAGGATGTCTTCATTCAGGAGTGCAGGCGTGCAGGATGAAATGTCACAGTCACAGTCACAGTCTCACCTGAACTTGGGGGATTCTCCCACGGCCGCCGAGGCTGCAAGGGGTGCAGCAAATACGGCTGCAGCCGCCATATTCGCGAAGTTCCTTCGAGAGGAAGTTTTGGCTGAAAGGACAGTTTTCTGGGATTGCTTTACGGTGGCCTGGGGAGGGGAGATATGTTAGTTGAAGGAATTTTCGTATCCACTGTGATGTGGATTTTTTTGGAGGGCTCACCGGTACGAACGCATTCGACACTGCCAAAAAAGAGAAGACAAAAGCAAGTTGCATACTGGTAGAGAGTTGTGTGTGGTATGGACGAAAAATTGGATATTTTTGCACGGAAAGGGTCTAATTTTTTATAACACCTCAAGAAGACATGGCTACCACGAAGAACCAGGATGAGCTTACTCTTTTGCTTCCATTGATAAATCAGCTCACCAGTATCGAGGTAATTGCCTGTCGGCCGGCCGTCCACAATTTGCTTGCACATTTTCATTCTGCACATCATCCCCATCATCGTTATCTAATTCACCCCCGCTCTCACTCGGCACACAGCACCGAGAGTCAGTACTCCTTGAGCTTTCGAAGAAGCGAGAAATTTTCTCCGACCTAGCCCCAATCCTGTGGCACAGTGTTGGCACTATTTCAGCCCTTCTGCAGGAAATCGTGTCAATTTACGGCTCCCTCTCCCCTCCCACACTCACGGCTCACGCTTCAAATCGTGTGTGTAATGCGCTGGCACTGCTTCAGTGCGTGGCGAGTCACCAGGAGACCCGGTCCCTATTCCTCAATGCCCACATTCCCCTCTACCTGTATCCTTTCCTCAACACTCAGTCGAAGAACCGACCTTTTGAGTACCTTAGACTCACTTCTTTGGGCGTGATTGGTGCGCTGGTCAAGATGGACGACAGCGAAGTAATAAACTTCCTCCTCCAAACTGAAATTATCCCCCTCGCGCTTCGCATAATGGAGTCCGGCACCGAGCTTTCCAAAACAGGTGAGGCGAGCGAAATATTAGCGAAGCGAGCAGCAAGCTACATCCCCCTTTAAACTAACATTATTCCATTCCACTCCATTCCACTCCACTCAATTCGTTCGGGTCCGCCTCGCCTCGCCTCGCCTCGCCTTCCCCCTCCCCTGCTTCGCTCGCGCGCGCCAGTTGCAACATTCATCGTTCAAAAGATTGTGCTGGACGAGCTGGGGTTGAATTACATTTGTGCCACTGCGGAGGTGAGCGAGCCAAGCGGGGGGGGCTGAGGAAGACGAGAAGACGAGAAGTGCGAGCCACTGCTAGAACTAACCCCCTTATCATTTATCACTCGCCTCCCCTCTGCTCCATTCAAAATGAAAAATGCACCTCGCTTCTCTCGGTGCAGCGCTTCTACGCTGTTTCCACCGTGCTGAGCAACATGGTTCAGAATCTCGTCACGCACCCGAGCGTGCGATTACTGAAGCACATTGTCCGGTGCTACTTGAGGCTGAGCGATAATATGAGGGCCAGGGAGGCCCTCCGACAGTGCCTGCCAGACGCGTTGCAGGATAACACGTTTGCTGTCGCGCTGAAGGATGACGCGACGGTCACCAAGTGGCTGTCGTCGTTATTGTTCAATATTTCTCAGGAAGGGGTCGGCCAGGGGGGGGGGGGTCAGGGGGGGCCTGTGTTAACTCACGATCTTTCCTAAAATATGATGGTGATGAAAAATAAAATATCAAGGCAACTTAAGTAGATGTGCATGCATGGACTAAACTCAGATTTTTTTCACATTGTATTTGTCTAGTGAGCTGATAGAGTGAAGGGTATTGTGGATGATGATGATGAGGAGGATGCCCTGCTTGACTTGCGCAGCTTCTTAATGATGTATACGCAAGGTCCAACCCCACCCCCATCCTCATCCGAATCATTTTCTACAACCTCAAAATCAGCCTCGGAAATGTTTCCCTCGATTGACCAGCGATATTTGCTCAAACTAGTACTCTGCAAACTATCCACCAAAACCTCATCTAGCCAGCTCATTCCCTCCTCTGTAACAGCATTCAGATGCGAAACTACCACAACTACCCCATTCACGCTGCAAACCCGAGCCATCTCAGAGAAGCAGGCTTTGGCCGTTTTCGTTCCAATTTTGTTGTTGGTCGAAATTAGAGCATCGAGCGTACCTTTGTCTATTGCGCCGAGCGAAGCGAGATTGTGCGCATTTTTAAAGAAGCAAGAGCAAAACGAACCAAGCGAGCCAAACAAAAAGAAGGAATAATGTTAGTTCAGTAGTGGAAGTAGCCGTGAATCACTGAATAGACCAAAACTCCAACGTTATGGAGGTTTTAGACACTCAGAATTGGACACGGCAGCTAGTTTGGCCAGGCGCATCTTTTTGTGCGAGGGGGTTGTTCAGGTACGGTCCAGATGAGGGGCATGTGCGCGCATCACTAAATCACCCCCAACTCCAACACACAACGCCTTTAGACACTCAGAATTGGACACGGCAGCTAGTTTGGCCAGGCGCATCTTTTTGTGCGAGGGGGTTGTTCAGGTATGGTCCAGATGAGGGGCATGTGCGCGCATCACTAAATCACCCCCAACTCCAACACACAACGCCTTTAGACACTCAGAATTGGACACGGCAGCTAGTTTGGCCAGGCGCATCTTTTTGTGCGAGGGAGTTGTTCAGTGACGGTCCAAAACACGCCGCGATTTCCAACATTCTCAAGGCTCGCTCGCTCGCTTTCGCTCACTCACCTATTACCACATCGAATTCCTCGTCAGCGTAAGACAACTTGGTAGCATCAGCCACCACGTACTGGACGGAGGAAGAGCTCTTCTTACACATTTCCTTGATGACGGTCGGGGAAATATCGCAGCAAACGACTCTTCGTTTCGCTTCAGTATCAGCTTCAGTATCTGCTTCAGGATTAGAATCGCCAGCTAAAATTCCTTCACCGAGAGGAACATCCCCACAGCCAACCTCAAAGACGGACTGGTTATTGGACAGGAAGTGCTCCAGCAGAGGAGAGAGCTCTGCGTACGTGTAGTACCAGCAGTGGTTGCGATTATCCGAATCTACTGCATAGCGATTTTCCCAGTAGTCTGAGGAGCCGTAGTTATCGGCACAGGCTTGCTTGCTGGCATGATTTGGTGGTATTGTTGTTGAGGCCTTGCGTTTCACCATGCTGTTCTTGTTTTCGCTTGTGAGGTTCTTAGCGCGGAAGGGCCTGAAATTTGTTCCTCAATCAAACTCACTCAATCGTCTCGTCATCCCTCAATCCATGTTTCGCTTGGACACCCCCCCCCAACTCCCGAACTGTGGCCATAAGTTTGGAAATTTTTGGAATTACTATACGTTCAATCCACCCTCTGAGAGACTCAGGCACATCGCAGATGGCTTACGAACGAGTCTTTCCTCCATAAACACACCCACACCCACACCCACACCCACAAACACACCCACAAACACACCCATACACTTTCTCTACTCTGATATTGGATGCAACTCGGGCGACCTGTCGATAGAACTCTCAAATTTACTCCAACAAATAACTAAACTTCCTGTCTCCCTCCTTGGCATAGACATAGACGAGGTTCTCATTGCCAAAGCAAACTCCAAACCCCCCTCTCAAGGTCATGTAACACACAAATTTGTTGCAATCGATGTCGTTGCCGAATCCTCCACCTTCCTCTCTACAATGGATTCGTTTGGAGTTTGTGATTTTGTAAGCTGTTTCTCCACAACGATGTGGGTGCACCTAAACTACGGCGACGAAGGGCTTCTAAAATTTCTCGACCTGCTCATTTCCTCAACAAGAAATTATCTCCTAATAGAGCCCCAGGAGAACAGATCGTACCGCAACGCCAATAAGCGGTTGCGCAAAATGGGTGCTGACGAGTTTGACTTGGCAAGCTTTCAACTTCGTTTGGGTGAGGGTGGTGTTGAGGAAAGAATTCGACGTCACATTGTAGAATCTGGATTTGTTGAGGTTCCGTTCGAAGCCGACACGACGACACATTGGGGGAGGACGTTGTCTCTCTACCAGAAAATAAATCAAAGTTAGTTTCTGTTTCCAACTTTCAATTTTTAGTTAATTCCCCATTTTCTTTGAGCAAAGTGGTCAAGATCGGAAATGTCACTCAGGGTGGGAGACGCCCTGGCAGCACTAACCCTGGCAGCAAGCACATCAAGATCTGCAAATGACTGCTCTTCAAGGTCATCCGTGGTGTACGCCAACATTTTGTTCTTGTTCTTGGTGGTCACGTATCTCGTGTTACCCACACTAAATTCGTGCTCCCAACTCTCCTTCTCATCTTCGCTATTTAGCGAAGAAACCTCCTCATCCTCCTCATCGTATTCACTCGTCTCAGGAATACTCGAGAGGACGATCACATCTCCCTCCCCCCCCCCTCCACCCCCATCACCACGTTCGCTCAAACGCCTCTGCACGCCCCGTTTCTTCGAGAAGTATAGGAAAAATGCCCCCGCCACGACAAGGAGAGCTGCCCCAGCAGCAGAGCCGATGACCGCAGCAGAGTTCGACGAGTCAGTTGCCGCGGGTGACGGACTTGGTGCAGTCTCGCTGGTGAACAGGACGGAGGAGGGCTCAATGCTCGACGAGTCATAACCAGCGGTGGTCAAATCGTCCAACCAGGATTGTGTCGTGGCCTCGATAATGAACACGAGAATGGGCAACGAAACTTCTGGGGGGGGACTCTGCGAGGAGGAGCAATACGTGACGCTCGTCAAATACGTCACGAGGTAGGAAGATTGGCTCGCGCAAGAACCAACCGTGGAGATCGTCGAGCACCCGCAGATGGAGTTAACGGATGACCTCGTGTTGATGGAGTAAGCATCAAGGAGCGATGCACAGAAGTGACTGTCCCACGCTGTTTGAAACTGGGAATTTTGAGAAGGGAGCAGGGGGGAGCAGGGTGCAAGGGCGGTTTCTTGGAGGGACCGGGAAGAGGAGGATTGACCTTGAACGAACGTTGATGTCGAGAGGAATGTGGTGTTGAGAGTTGTGGGGGGGGAGGGGGTGGGAGAGCTAGTAGCAGTGGGGCTGGTCGTGGGGCTTGTTGTGGGAGCAGGAGAAATGGTAGGGCTTGCCGTGGCGCTTGCCGTGGGAGTGGTCGTTGGACTGTTTGTCGGGCTAGCAGTTGGACTGGCCGTTGGAGTGTCCGTGGGACTTGCCGTGGTGGGAGCAGGAGAAATGGTGGGGTCGTTTGTGGGGGTTGCCGTGGGGGCTGAAGATGGTGCCGCCGAGGGAAGGGCCGACGGAGCAGCAGAAGGTGCTTCAGAAGGGGCAGCTGAAGGTCCGCTCGGTGCTGCGGATGGTGCCACCGAGGGGCTGAAATTGAAATTGGTGAGATTAAATTAGATTTTTGAAGTGGAAGTGGAGTGAAAATGAAATGAAAAGAGAAGAGAACTTACGCTAATGATGGTGCTGCCGTGGGGCTAGTGGATGGGGCAGCGCTGGGCGCCCCAGATGGAGCGTTGCTCGGATTAGCACTTGGTGAGGCGCTCGGGCTGGCACTTGGGGCAGCACTGGGTGCTGCTGAAGGTGCTGCTGAAGGCGCCTCGCTCGGCGCTCCGCTCGGTGCTGCGGATGGTGAGGCGCTCGGGCTGGCACTTGGGGCAGCACTGGGT